>JAYRBW010119279.1:0-17236 GCA_036023295.1 Invenusta paracnida
AATCAATGTGGGAAAAGAACAAATGACAAGAACCTAAAGAGAAAACAAATGAGTCTTGAGTTGTTTTTTGAATTGGAAGATCTATGATGAAAGATGTCTTTCCTTCATGCTATGACCTTTTGTTTACTATAAAATATAAAAATTCGAAAATTCTTTAAAACAACATTATCATGGCTTAATTAACATTGTGGATAATGAATTTTAACCATAGATCGTACAATTTATAAGAATTAAACTGATTATTAAATTATATATTTCCGGTTACTTATGACATTGTTGATATAATTTTTCGACTCAGTAAAATGCTACCCAACACTTTTTAACTTAAGTATCTCCTTTTGGTCAATTTACCGCAAATGACTAGTTCTCTTTCTGGCTATTTCATCCACAGGAGGGTTGCAATATCAATAAATCCCTACTGGCCCTGGGGAAAGTGATTTCAGCCCTCGCTGATGCTGCTGCTCCACCACTTGATTCCAGCACTGCGTGCTACTCTTCCAAGTCCGCAGGAGGAGGAGGAGGTGGCAAACCGGGTTTTGTGCCATACAGGGACTCTCTTCTTACCTGGTAAGTAGAGTAATACCTCATCTGACACCCTCGGGTTGGTGTCAGGGCTTGAACTACAGTGCTTCTTTAATAATTTTAGTGCACAAGCCAGGGTTCCCAGGAATTAGTAAGGGCTATAAAAGTGAAAATGTTAAAATTAGAAATTAAAAGTTTTATTAGGGGGTTAAATCCCTTGTAATATGTTAATTTAAATAAACATATTAAGTGTACTACATTATAATTTAAAGCTAATATTCAAAATAATATTTTAAATGACTCAAAAAGTCAGTGGCATGATATATTTGTAACTATTTTAAGACATTCTAAATAAATGGTCCTCGTTTTCTTAAGATAAGTATGTCTTGCTTAGTCAATAATGGGTTTTCTTGTTTCACTTCTACTTCTCGTGCAGGCTCCTTAAAGACAGTTTGGGGGGTAACTCGAAGACTACAATGTTGGCTACCATTAGTCCGGCCAACATCCACATCGATGAAACGCTCAACACGTTGCGGTACGTAAAATACGCATAAAAAAATTCATACAGAATTGATTAGCAGTATTATTTAGTTCTACATTGAACATAATGACTTGCTATTAATATGATTACCACATAAACTTACGTTTATTATTTAAGTTAAAATGATTATATAACAAAATAACTTATACCTAGAAATTAGTAGAACATTAGTGTACATGTAAGATTTGTTATACATTCTGGTAGTTATAGAATTTTAATATATGACTTTTATATGCAACTCTTTTATAAAGATCTCTTCATTCTGCATCGACTTTTTGATGTAGAAATATTTTACTATAATTGAATGAAGTTATTTATATTGTTATTGTTAAATTTATGTCATACTAGTTGGCGTTAATAATCTCTTTTCATTATTATTTTAAGATATGCCAAGAAGGCTCAGCGCATTGTTAATTCTGCAAAGATTAATGAGGATCGTCGGGGTCTTCTTATTAAAGGTGATTATTGATTTTTTAAATATTTCTGTGGTAATATTTATGACACCTTGGAGGTTAGGTTGTATAAACGAGTCAGATTAATCTGACAAAAAATAGACGTTAAATGTACACATTTACTTTTAATTTCGATCCATAAAGTTGTGTAAAACATTTGTACTATATTATTGGCATTATTACAAAATTAAAAAATACGCACTTAATATGTGCTCTAAATATATCAGCAGTAATTTAATATTAGATAGAGGGCCAACTACAATTAACGTATATTTTTATAATTATACACTTGTGTTATCTTTAGTATTATTATTATGACGTATTGTTTAATATTTATAGGCAGTATTTTACATAAAATTTTTAATTTAGATTGGTTTTGGGCGATATTATTATGTTATTTCAAATTTTTGCCTATAGTCAAGTGTAAATGTAAATTATTGTACCAATTGTGCCATTGTCAAATTATTTGGAAATAAATTACGATAAATATTATATTATTATATATATACTGTGTAACAGAAAACACCAATTTCAATTTCGAAATATTTGAATCATTATTATATATTATGCAAATAGATAGATACACAGGGTGTCTATAAAATTACGTACCTCAAAAATCTATACTGTCAACTAAATTATCTAACCTGGCATTAACTGGGTAAATTGAAATTCGCTCTCACTTCAACTTCAAACTGTTATTCTTTTGACATGGCATATTACACAAATATCGATCAAAAATAAATTTGTCTATATTGTAAGTCTGACATATCAGTGGTTTTGAGCTTCGCTTTCAGTCAGAAGAGGCAAAATAGTTCAAATTTACATCAAAAATGTTTGTGCAAATAGAGATAAATCTAATTAAACGATACATAAAATCTGGTGAAAATATGTAACAGTGGCTAACTAAATTTTTTCCTAGATGGTTTAATCAAGTACACCAATCAATTTCATCTGAAAGTGAGAAAATAATTTTTCTGGCGGAAATTTGGTTTCATTAGACAGACGATATATTTTCAAGCTTTCCCGTCGCTAGTTCAGATTTGCAGACTACTCCAAGTCTAAATATTCCGATATCTGTGGCGCGTGACTTTTTAACGCCCCTGTAGATAGGGCGTTAAAAATCAATAATTCTATTGCTTTGTCCTCCAATCAGAACTGCGCGAGGAGATCGAACGCCTCCAATCTCAGTCGATGACAGCCGCCGCCACCTCCCAACTCCTCAACGGCAGTTACTGCTCCCAATTAACAGCGGACACGAGTCAACAACAGCTGCACTGCCATCAACTGGAGACTGAAGTGGAACTGTTGACTGGACAGTTGACTGAGGCTGAAGCTCGACTGGCCGATACTGCCCGCCAGCTGAACGAGCTGAGAGCCTCGTCGGCCGCTAAAGTGGCTCGACTGGAGGCTGAGGTGGCGGGGTTGTTGAGAGAAAGATCAAGAGATAGGATAGCAACGTCCGCGTTTGTTCCCTCATCCACACCCAGTCGAGGTCCTGCACCAGACAGAGGGGTACTCAGGTGCGGTTGGGTTGAGCTTTCCTATTTTTTGTCGTTTTCAGTTAAAGAGAAATTGAAAACCTTTAGGAACGGGCATTGAATATAGTATTGAAATGTGTTGACGAATTTATTGTAGTCAATACTTTTAATATAATATTATGCGATTAGATACACTCAGTTATAATATTATTTAATGCATTATTTGTACTGTTTTAGATTTTCTTTTCTATTACGAGAAATGTGTGTAAGACTCTTACTTTGCGCTGTTATAATATACGACTTTTTATATTATATATTTTTTTAACTGTGTATTATCTGGCAGTTTTTATTCCTTGTAACAAAATCAATTCCAAACCAGCCTATTTAATTTATGTACTCTGAACTGGAGTAATTGATGTCATAAGAGTATTTGCATAAATATTTAAATCAATGGTGTAAAGATATCAAGTAGGACATCCAATAAAACCTTTGTAGGTATACTTTTTAACTTAAAAAGAACATTTTAGAACCTCAACCTAAAGCGTCATGTTAAGGATGGAATATTAGAAGCTTAGAAAAATCACACTAAACAATATTTTTCGTTATATAAGAATTTAGCCAGACCAATGATTTTACGAGGATCAGCATTACTGACATGATGGAAGTGCAAACTTCTGCTTTATATACTTAAAATATCAATGCTACTTTAAAACCTGTGTATATTAATCTGATAACTTGTAATTTTATAGTTTTGCAATTGAATTATAAAATTTGAATGTTTTACATTTGAAGAAAGTCTATTTATTTATCTTTGGGAATTTAACACATTTTACATTTTATATGTATGCACCATTTTTCATTCTAGTGTATTTGCATCTCATGTATCATGTTTATTATATATATATAATAAACACGATACAAAAAAATAATGATATTGAAGCGTTAATATATTATTTTTATTTACTGTTTGATTGCTTGAAGCAGAATTATTGTATTCCTTATATTGTCTACCCCGGTCACATTGACTCCACCCCATCCCACTCCACTAAATGGACACAACTACACGTACAGAGAACGAAACCGCCCGGTCCTTGTAGATAAGAGTGTTGGTACAGAGGGTAGTGCCATTGAGAGTAACACCAGTGCACTGGCCAAGGAATTGATGGAGAGAGCCGAGAAGGAGAGACAACGTTATGCCGAGCAGATGAAGATAGCTCGTAATCAGTTGGTGAGTCTGCATTTGTTCATGTTAAAGTGGTAAATGATGTACTTTTAAGGGGGCAATTTTTGCTTTTTAGTTAAAATAATCTCCAATTACAGTGATATTTCGAACTAGATCAAGTTTTGTGATTAACTACTCACAATATTATATTGCTGTAAAATGGGGAAATAATATTACTGAGAATTTTATGGTGATGGCTAATATTATTAATATAATAATTATAATACAATTAATGTGTATACAAATACACATTCAGGCAGAAATTTTAGAAATAATATGAACCTCTTAATAGATACAAATCATTTTCTAAGTGTCAACAAAGTCATTGAATCATCGGCAGTTCTCTAAAACAATTTGCACCAAAATCATAAAACTATTTCAAAAAGAAATAAATTTAAATCTGATATTACAAAATCCCTTTTAAATGAATACTAATTCTTTGAAACATATGTTCTAGCTGAGCGAGTTCATTGTACTTTTTATATTTACAAAATGTTATACAATATAATATTTACTCATGTTTTATATGTACATATCTATTTACACATGCCTTAAACATTTCTTTTATCATTCTTTTTATTATACTTTCTCTAAATACTTTCAATCTTTTAATACATAATTGAAAAAGTTATATTTATACGTAATTTATATAATACATAACAAACGCAACATACTACTTGCACCTGTAACAAGTAATACTTTTTATAAACTATCTAAAAGTTTGTTAGTTCTTTATTTGTTCGCTATGTTCTGTCAATTTTAAGATGAATTAATTATTATGTTTTAAACATTTATTTACTACACTTCAATCATATCTATTTATATTTTATTTTACTTTATATTGTTCATTATAAACATATAATACACGTTTTATTTCATTTGCATTTATGTACATTTCATACCAATTTATAGACATTCTAAAATTATTTTTATACGTACTCTAATTAACTATTATGTATTTTATAACTACTATTCAAACCAGTTTTTAAATAATTGTATGTAAATTTTATGGGACAAACTAGTTAAGCCTAAATGCTTGTTTTTATTCCAGATTATTATACACTATGACTATTGTGTATTTTATGCAATTTTAATACTCTAATACATTTTTATTTTATTTATTTATTAAAATTCTTTATCTTATGTGTTTTTGTTTGGTTCATGTTCTATGTACGTATAATATGGCAAATTGCAAAATTATTTAACCTTCTTTTAATGCACAATTTAATATTGATTTTTTTTTCAGTACTAGCTAATTTAGACAAATAAATATCAGAATAGATATTTTTAATAACAAAGGTATAATTAATAATATGATATCTTAAGATATGTTTTCATGTATGCAGATCTTTCAATTCTTTTTATCACTTGGCGAGTATTGATAAGTTAGACTGAATGCACTGACCTTTTATTTATCGTTAAGATTTTTAATGTAAACTATTAAGTCGGTTGATCATTAATGTTTAATGAAAATTATACTCTACTATTGCAACGCTGAAGAGCTCTATTTACCGATCAGATAATATGGTATTTTATTACTTTATTAGTCCTTACACTGGTTTAGTTAATCTCTTAGTTTCTAAATAATATTCCTTTTCAGCTGGCTATGAGATCGCGGCGAATAAAGTCCAAATTGAAGGAATGGCGTCCCTGTTTAGATCTGGTAGAGGAAGCCACCAAAATTTCTTGTTCTTTTGACGCTCAATTGGTAAGAAATATTCTAGTAATATAAATTGTGTGTGTAATGATAATAATTCGAAAGCAAATGTAGTATTTTTATGCATCATTTTAAATTCGTACTCTATCTTTAGATTAGATAAAAATAAGAAGCAGTTTTGAATAGTCTACAGGCGCTATTTAGAATAGGTTTATTTTTATTTATTATTTTCTTAATGTAAAACTAATTTTGGCATCTATAAATGTGTGGTAAAAATGACTATGTATTTCAATATTTAGTAGCTTATAATAAATCTTTTATTACAAAAAAACTAGGAGTAGACAACTTTTATTGTATCTGTACCCCTTGGTTTGAAAACTACAGTTTAAAACATAGTAATATATAATCACAAATTCGATGCATTATTTTTTGACATAAAACCATTGTTTTGTAAAATATCAATTTTGATATGCGACATTATTATCGTCATCAGGAACTGAAAACCTACTTCACAAGAAAACCATAGTTTTTTATACAAATAATAATAATAACTTATTTCAACTGTTTTTGACTAAATTTAAAAAGTTCCTGGATGTGTGAACCATCAATATAACAATTATTCAGAAAATGTTCTTATCTATACCGTAAAACTTGCATAAAAAGAGTTAAATTTTGAACGTGCTTATTAGTAAAATATTACCAACATTTCACTATTATGCATTTATAAAAGAAACAGAAAGCCTATGTTGCTGTAAAAACTTTATTGTTTACAAATTTTCGGAGATCCACTCCATAGACATGTATAAATTACAATTTTATTACAAATTGTAATACATGTTTTTGAATAATTTAATTATTTTAACTATAATTCGAGACCGAAGGAATTGTTATTCTCCCACCTGTAAACAGATACGTATAAGTAACTGTTATTAACTTCAAACTAGTTGATTGTAGCTGTTTGCTTATGCGGAGTAACCTGCTTTCTGCTCGTAAATACTGGCTTCTGACAACTGTCTTTTTCTGTATCGAAGTCTTGTCGGCTTTGTACGTTAAAACGTCAGAGCTATTAATTTTATTTGCGAACATCTTACTGCTAGAGCACAGGAGATTGGTTTTGTTGACTAGTTTAAATTACATTAAGCAAATTATGAAAGAAGGAAAAGGCATAAGTGAACCTATGCGATGTTACATATTTTGTTTGTCATTACCTCTATTTATTTTTAAAGCAGCAGTTTGGGTATTTGGTCATTCTTTTTGTTCTATGATGTATATTTATATAGTTGCTACATAATTTATACTTCCAGCTCTACTGTATCTACTTGTAACTCACTGCCCCTTCTTTCTTCAGTCTTTCCGTGTCGAATCTTCCGGAGACCAGCCCTCGGACACTCTCTTTCGCGTTCTCGACACTGCAACTGGACGCTGTGTCTTCTGGTCCCTTGACAACTTCCACTCCCTTCTACCCTCCATGCGCGCCCTCTCCCCCACAGCCTCTCCTGCCGCCCTTGTTGCCTTGGTGATGGATGGAATTACTGATACAGTGGCCCCTCCCCACCCCCCTACTGCTTCTGCTGTTGTCAAGACAACAACTGGTGGTAAACGACGACGTCAACGTTCCTTCTCTGCCTGCAGTGGTTCCTTGGCATCCGTCTTTGATGCCGTAGCTACAAAACGACCTACTCCTGAGGTAGTTGGCACTGATTACCTTGGCGGTACCAGCGGCGATGTTGTTGGACCGTGTCGAGAGGCCACAGTTACTGGCATTAAAGAGATTCACCGTCAGTTTGAAAGCTTCGGTAGGGAACCTGTTGCTGATTGTGAAACCTGGAGTTATGAATGTTTTATCTTGACGTTTTAATTATTTTATATACGGAGTAATTTATTTAGATTTGTCTACTTTTTTGTTGATGCAAATAGGATTTTTGCATGCTATTTATATTGTATATAATATATTACGCAATTTATGAAGAAGAAACCATTTGAATTGTTTTAAAAGTTTGTTAAAAAATAAATCATTGTTTATTTTTGTAATTATATCATTTTGGGGTATAATATTCATTAATTTTAATCAATTGACCTGGATGCCAGCAAAATAAGAGTCATTTACGACAAACCAAGGTGTTATTGTTCTCCATCAGGTTACTCGGTCCACAGACTGTCCAGTATCGACGAACTCCTTGGAACTACCAAGGAACTTCTCTCGCTGATTGAGTCTCTTTCTGGTGAGCTGGTCCCACACCCAAGTCTCTGGTGGTGCTACACTCCTTCCTCCTATTCCACCTGTGCCACTCTCTCTCTCTCTCTCTCTCTCTCTCTCTCTCTCTCTGTTCTTGCTTGGTTCTTGCTTGTTTGTATAGAAAGTATATGTTATTATATGCTCATATGTTTCTGAAATCACAAAGTTAGCAGCATTTGTCTTACGTTAAATATCTTGCAATTCTTCGAGCTTACAAAAACTGTCAAGCAAATCTTAATAATATGGTATTTGGAATTTCTTATCCCTTAAAATTCGTTTCTAAGATATCATTGTTAATATTTTGACTATAAGTATGTAATTTACGTTTAAAAGAATAAAATAGTATTCATTTCTTTTCTTTGAAATGTAATATTTTCATTGTTTGCAATATTTCTGCTAACACATTTTCGAATAAATCTTAAGTTATATATCTTATAACATGCTTCTTTATTGTTCATGCATTATTAAAAAAATCGTAATTATTAACTTTTAGGATTTGTTATGACAAGTTTACTTTATGAAATAGAAATTGTTATTTTAATTTAATTTAATTTGGTTATGTTTAAGTTTTTTCAATGCATAGATTAATATTTTGTCAGTTCCTGGCTCTCCTCTTTATACGAGTATAGTTTAAGTTTTATTCGAACATATGAATAAGAGATAGTTTGCATACTGCATTATTTATATTTATTTGCGAAATTAATATTTAACCATAAAATCTTGCATGTATTGCTTATTCCATTTTATCTCAGTCTGCCTTGTTTTTCTTGATACCTTTGGCTTGAAACGAGTATATCAAGACGAGACTAAGAGTCGCATTTCTGCTTTAATTGGACTATTTGTTGTTGTAACTGATATTTTGATAACTATTTTTTATGCGCTAATGAATTATATGTTAAAAATATTAACTGCGACAATGTTTCAAATGTTTTACAGTGAATTTGTTTTATATTATATACATATACGTTCAATAAAGAAATTAAGTTGTATTGTATTCCGATTTCATAAAAAATAAGTACGTTTTATTGTGTAGAATTAAATAAAAAGATTCATTTGAAACTATTGAATCGATATTCCATCTGATCTAATCGAATTATATAATTTAATATCAAATTAAAGTATGTAGACGAAGTAAAAATATATAGTTTTGGTTGAATTGTTGTGCTCAGTTGTCATACAATTGCGATATGTCGTTTGTTCACATTTAATTATTACCTTATTATCCTTTACCTACAGTATCTAATTTTGAAATGAATAATAAGGCGGGTTGCTTACACCCTCTAAAGTAAGGGGACACATTACACACATTAAGGGCAATCGCACCCTTCTCAGTTATTGTTTTAATTTGTCACCATAATAATTGGTGCAACATTTACAGTAGATGGTACCTTATTATTTTCAAGTACATTTTCTTCACAACAAAATTGAGAGAGTGGCAGTTACTCCTTCCCGTTAAAGTTTTCTGCTCCAAACAGAGCCACATACAAAGACAAAGGCAAAAATTGAAGCAAAGTAGTATAGTCGGGTGCAGTGTAGCACCACCCACTCCCCCTCTTCACCTCATCTCTCTCAATATGATTAAACCTCTCTTTGACAAAGACCTATCCCATCTTTCTAACTGGACACTACTAGGTCACCCAGGCGCCCTCGATCCGGAGATCTGCACCACACTTCTTCGCCTCTGTCAGACAGTCTCCGCTTTGAGTAGGGAAGTAATGCGTTCCTTGTTACTAGTGGTTAGCATGGGCATCTCCTCTCCGCGACATCAGACCTATCTGCCGGACTTTCAAGCTGCTGTGGGGGCTCTGCTCCTGTCAGCTGGACAGTTTGTGCAGGTCAGATACTATAGTCGCTGATTTTCAACATTTTTTATGGCGGGAACAATGAATTTTTATATATTTGTGTTATTCAATAGTTTTTAACCAAATGCACTAATTTATATAGTAATCGTTATCTAATCAAATCCTATTTTTGTCACTGATTTTATAATTTTATGTTTTTAAATATATAATTATTGCAAAATAAAAAGTCTAAAGTGCTAAAGGAGAACCATGTTATTCTATTAAAGTGGTTTTCATTCATATCATTTTTTATTTTGCTTGGCTTATAAGATAATTATGTATTCTTAAATGTGTAGCTATCAGTTAAATGCTACATATTATGTAGTAAGCAGGAAATCCTCGACTAGGAAAAACGTATAAATTGAGGGAAATGGGGAAAATGTGATAGTAAAATGGTGAATTTAGCAATTCATGGAGTAAAAACTGGGACATTTTTAATGTTTGTATATTTTCTTGTTATTACACTATACAGAAAAATGAAGGGTTGCAAATTTTCTCAATAAATGGCGATTGACTGGATCTATTCAGAAATCATGAGACAATCTGCCGAATCTTCGTTAAAAGTATTGATAAGATCCCACGATTACGCTCTTCTGACTGGTTTGTTTCGTGTTCATATTACTCTGTTTGGGGGCAGTCTTTTTGCAGTTGGCAAGACTGAAATATCGTACTGCTTTGAAAAAAAACTGGAGCCATGCCAGTCTTGAAGCAACAGAGAAAACGCAAAGCAAAGGAACTTTTTGATGAACTGCAAACTAAAAGACTTTCTATGAAGACAAACATTGAAGCAGCTGATTGGCTTATTATTAGCTTAATATCGAGTCGAAACTAATATTATGGTTTAGACTCTTTTATGAATATGATTAGTAGCTAGCGTTTGAATATTGTATCTTAAGTTATATTAAGCATTTCATTCTATCTAATTACACACAGCATATATATTGTTAAAAACATAATATTAATAATATTATTATTAATATTATGTTTTTAACAATAACGGAAGAGTTAAATTGTTATTTGTTTAGAGTTATCCTTGTACAATCGAATATTCGTGATAAAATATTTGTTAATTCGATGTTTTACAAAGGATTTCTTATTGCATAAAAACTTACAATAAATGTGACAGTTACTTACCTTGACAAACCGGGAATTCGCAGCCGGATATCCTGTTAATGTATAATTACATATATAACACATCTATATTAATATTAATATTGGTAATAAACGTAATGGCATCTTGACAGAATTCAAATTTCTTAGTGTGATGAAAATTAGTTAGTTTTAAAATATATTAATTAAATGTTAAAATTACTACACTTTCGAGACAGATCTAATCTAATCTCCTCTTGGTGGCTATTTTGACCACATTTACTCCCTTTTAGATAGATAATTACGTTTTTATGTGATTCTCTATCACCACATTGGAATAAATTCTTCACCACAACATAATTTAAATCTTACTATATTTTTCATCATCCAATCAGAATCTGACTGGACAGGTATCGATCGAGACTGTACAACCAATTGCAGCACGCCTCGTCACTAGTCTATTGGATTTGACTGGCCAGACTGGTCGGCTATACCCCGGCTTGCAGCTTCAATCGACATCAACAACAACGGCTGGTAGCAATATTCCGACCACCGCTGATTGCAACACCATCCAGGTGGCTACAATAGCAACCAGCGGTGCCCTAACAACGCCTCAATGGTTGATGACACCGGCAGTACCACCGCAAGCGCGACTCTGTGCCCCGGGTGACTTTCTGGCTCGGTTTCTGGAAGGATTGTGGACTGCTATGAGGGATCAAAGAGGTGCCTGTCTCCCTGCTGTGCATTCTCTGGTCGTTTCTGCGGCACAAACAGACGAAGTATGTTTTTAAAATTTTCACGATATTTCTTCTGATTCATAGATAAACATTTTAACAGGCGTAAATAAAATGTTAGCAATGTTGAAAGTGAAATATTATATAAATACAATATTTTCTCAAATAAATAAATATTATATGAAAATACATTTTTTCTTTTACCCGATTGTGCTTACATTTGAATAAGCTATCACTAATAGGTGGAACAAATATATATATTATATTGGTTAATATAGTTCTAAATAGATACATTTTAGTTTTTAAATGGTTATAAATATTATTATAATTTTTGTATACCATAATATTATTAAAAGAAACAAATTTATTTAAATTAATATTAATATTACTATTATATATTACATTAAAATAATAAAAAAGTGTTTCGCAACTTCAAAGTAGTATAACGATTAATTTCGGTTGTTTCTTATAATTTTTAATATAATTATCAAATCAAACATAGCTTAGTGTAAAATAAAAATCATACTTTTAGATTAGTAAAGGTTATCGGGCACTCCTTGTTTGCTTTTCGGGTGATTTATTAAATTTATTGATGAAATAATTTCAAACGAATGTTATTTTTTGACTGACTTAGAATAAAAAACTTAAAATATTCCAAATTTGTAGAATTTTTTGTTCTCAGTAAAATTACCATTTTGAATATCTACCTACCACAAATTCGTATTATATTTTTTGCTTTTCAGATTTCGCAATCAATCTATGATTTAGTGTCCGCAATCAAAATGGAAATTTATCAGTTTATTCGTGATGTACAAGAGGTATTTACATTTAGATATCATCAATTTGCAAATGTTTTTATATGCTTTTTTATTTGCTTGAATTAATATATTCTAAAAATAGATATTATACAATAAATTCTGAAGCATATTTGACGCTTTATTCTAATACTATATTAAACTAGTAGTCCATGAGCCAGACAGAATTTGAGTACCAAAAAGCTGAACAGATCCGGTGTGCATTTTTAGTTAAACTGATGTTCAAAGTATCCAAAACTCTGATCTGGACATTCCAGATCGGTAGCTTAATGTCATTTTTGGCAGCCATGTTTAAATATGGCTGCCGCGTCACGTCACGAGAAACCAAAATCAGAAAAACTGCCATAACTATAGGGAGTAATTTTAATGAGTGTTTTTTTTAATTTGAACACAAGAATAGAAATCAGTTTCATCGAATAAAGTTTCTTTTTAAAATGCTACAATGCTGTAGTGTATTTTAGCAGCTTAAATCCGGGTATGTAATAGTTATTTTTATAAATCTACTAAAAGTACTTGTTTGAACTATACATATATTTTTATATCTTTTTAAATGCAAGGAAATACTTTTTTTTCACTTATGTAAATAGAAAACCCGTAGCTATTAGGCATACAAATGAAACCAGCTGGCTGCAGTTTTTTTGTTATGGAATTACTATTCCGTCATAAATATGGGCTTTGTTCCGTTGACGATAAAAGAGTTAATCCCCCCCTTTTCACTTAATCAGACAATTCCCAGTCCATCTCCATCCTCTTCCTCTGAGAGCAAGGATGCAGGTGACCTCGTCTCCAGCAACCCTAAACCCGGCACTCACAACCTCCGGCGACCACAGCACCTTTTCCTCCTGTCCTTGTCTCTTTGTCGATGCCAGCACCATCTCACCCGCCTCACAATCGCTTTAGTCCAACACCAACAACACGAACATCAAGCCAACAGCACACGCCAACTTGCCTGGACCGTGAGTCAAATGCTCAGTCAACTTCAGGACCTTCGTAGCGTTGCTACAAGCTCGGCTGCTTCTGCCTCTTCATTCTCCTCTTCTTCTTTGCCTCCTGATATTTCCTCTGGAACTGTGAGTTTCTTGGCCTTCCTAGATGCGAGTCTGGCCCGACTTCAGACACTTTACAAGTCTCTCAGAGAGCGATTGGCGGCTCTCCGTCTTGCGTGCGCTGCGCAGACATGCGCCCTCCTTCAAGCAAGCTGAATACGACCTCTAAGGGACGAATGAGGATATCCTCAGTTGATTCCGCAAGAAAGTACACATGAAAGCTCCAGGTAGTTTGAAGGATTGAAATTTGCAAACTAAAGTTAGGTTTTAAGAATTCAAACTATTATAGAAGTCTTGTCTCTGATAAAGTTATAATTTGAAAAAATCTTTGTATCGTTTAAAAAAGCCTCCTTTATTATGACTTAATATTGATTAAGTAAGTTTAATATTATAAAATACTTTATAATATTTAATTTGCTGTAAATTGTCGGATATTGCAAATTGCATCTGTAATTATCCTGTAGTAGTTTGTAATTGTTTTATGTAAATAATATATGTTTTTAAATTTTAGTATGTCACACTAAAAATAGGAAATTTAAGAAAATCCAGATTTTCCGTGAAATTCTCAATAAATTACTGCGACTTGATGTCAATTTTTTATTTGTATATATTTTACCCCCACTCCCTCTTCCAATTACCTTCTCTCTGGTAATTTTACAAACTGTACAAAGGTGAACTACGTATTCAAGCGCCTTATCCATAGACTTAAGCATCTTATATTTTTCACAATAAACAGCAACTCTTAAGAAATAGGTGGTATGTACACTTCAGAAATGTTTTATTGCTAAATAATTAACCTTTCTCATTTTCAGTCTGACTTGATTTTATGTACTTTTATATTATAAATTTGTATACATAATCATATGTATCATTATGTTTGTTCTGTGGTACCCAAGCATGTGAAAATGCATTTAAGTTTCGAAACTTTGTTGACATATTGAATCTTTTGAGATTATAATTTTACTATTGATCAGTATTTTCTATTATATGTTATAAATCATAATGGAAAACAATTTATTTATGCGTAAGAATGTTTATTCGATAATGTAGTAGCATAATTAAATATCGCACTTCCTGTATTTTATGTGTACTATACATAAGGTGACTATTTTATAACGGATACTTATGTATTTACAAATTATTCTAAAATATTATTCTGCTTTTTTATTTGTACATAATATTCAAGTATTAGTATATAGTGATTTACACATTTTGCTTGCAACAGATTGAAAAATGGTATTAAAAAAATAAATATAACTGACTACTAATTGTTCTGATTTTATTTCGTAGATAAATTTGGGCTTATTTTACCTTTGCACTGGAGGTACTTTTAGGTACCTTTTAGGGTCCTGTACGCTTATTTACGTACTATTTAAAATGTTTGCTCTTTGAAATATACTTCGAAGAATTTATATTATGTTACTTTTAGATATTTTTAGCAGACCGTATGTATGTAAGGTTTTTTGTTTATAACGTTTTCAAGTAATCTTTTCAAAACCCGGCTGCATATTATTTCTTAATGAATATTTTATACGGTTAGGCTAAAGATAGTATTAGTATAATAGCTCTGCTGGTAATATATTTTTTAGATAGTATGGATTTTTTTTCAATTGTACATAGTAGCCCTGTAGCGTTCAATATAAAGCTACTACTTTTCCCTATATATTATGGAATTGTGAACAAATATAAATGTATATAAATACACAACTGAATCTTAAAAATAAGCATTTTCAAAAGTTTAATACATTTTTATGCTCTCCGCTCGATACAGATTTTATTTCAGGAGGATTGGCTCATTCGTTCGCAAAATAAAAGATTACATATTTGGAAATTTTTTCTAAAATCAAATGTTCGAGCTTTGTATTTTTTGCCAAGTTTAGAATTGATAGGTATCGTTGAAAGGGGAGGCTATGATTATTGTGGGTTGAAATCGTTTGTAGGGGACTCATGGGTTTATTTTGACACTTCGGTTAATAATTTGTTTTTTAAATACACGAAGAACTGAAATATATTGAAATTTTCAATATCTTGAATTGAAAATTGACAGTCAAATCCAACTCATGCAGATTTAAGAAGCAGAGCGTTGGTTTACAATGGCGAATTAGTAAAAAAAAGGTTGTATCAAATCAATGACATGTAAAACTCGTATGGATGGATGGAAATAACTGATGTTTTGTTAAATCGTATATAAGCTTTATTTCCTCTAATACACCATCATTGTAAAATAACGATTCTGCATCTAAAGGATAACTTTAAATACAATTCCAATATAGTTTACCTGATTTGATAAGGATTTTGTGTCTAAAGGAAAACTTAAAATACAATTCTCATATAGTATACCTGGTGGATAAGTTTATTGGCTACAATAAATGATTAGGTTTCAAATATTTCCGAATTAAGTCAATTAAAAGGTGCCTCGTAGGTACATAAAGTATCCACTCAAGAAACTAATAATGTTTGAAACATTTATCTGATATTCGGTGTAGGGTACTTATACTGACAACCTATAATCTAATCAACATATATTTGCGAATAAACTAGTGATAGCAAATTCCAATTCATATCTGACTTTTTTAACAATTGGTAGACCAATTGATAGACCAACTATTTCCAGGACACATGCAAACAATAATTATAAAATAAAAAGGATCACAAGCACTTTTGTAACCATCGAAGTATTATTGTATGTGCTTTGCAAAGAATGTAAGATCATAAAGATTGAAGTATGCAGATGGAAACGCCTGTTCGCTTTGATATCATTATATATATAATCAATACTAATACTATCCTGTTAAGTCTAAATTTTGCCTTAAATAATTTTTTGACCATTATTTGAAAATATTCTATACCATATAAATTGTAATACAACGCGATAGCATTGTCAAGTCAAGAACTATAGAGCATCAGCGTTTAACTTGTGAGATGCTAGCACCTTTTGTAGTCAAATCCTAAGGAGAATAGACTTATATAAATATAAGTACTTTAAATCAACATTCATGTGGGTTTCATTGCTTTTGTAAAATTGTGCCGTTTCCAAAATTGTTTTATGAATTTTTGATATCATATAAATGAATTTTACAGTTAATCGATATATACATATATGTGTTCATGCATTTTAAACAGAAGGCATTATAACAATTAAATCTTGGTGCCATTTTTAAATTCGTTTTTTCAATGACTGTTCTTCCTATCATCAATATCCTTATTACTTTTGAGGAAATCGTTTCTTGGCTTTTATTTTTGAAAGGCTGTCGTTTTTGTTTAATAATAATAATAATTTATTTAGTACAAAAATTGTACAGGGGTAACCCAAAGGCATCAACAAGATGATCGGGCTGGGGACCCAAGCATTAATATATAATAGTAAAATAATAATATCGTAGGATGGTAAATTTAAAATTGCATATAAAATCACATATAAGTATTTACTCAGCGCGAATTATTACAGCGCGCGCAGTATTACAGCTTTAATGATACAAATACATAGAAAGTGTGAGATGGCTATAAAATGATATTATTATTAGCCAAAAATGGCAAAAGTGTTTTAGCTCATATCATAAAAGAATTGAAATAAGCGTAAAATGTGTTAGCTCTTTAAAAATA
>JAYRBW010119290.1:0-17233 GCA_036023295.1 Invenusta paracnida
AGTTCCGGGAGCACATTTTAAATTCCAGGAGTTTTCGAGGAGCTGTAGACACCCTGTTATTCCGTTGAATACTAATTATAGTAAATAAATGTGTATATATGGTATATTACATTACAATAACAAAAGAAAGAAGAGAATTAATGAATCAATCTAATTTCAAAAATGGCGATCAATAGAAATCGATAGATTTTCTGCTGTCTTATTGCTCAACAAAAACTGCCAAAAATATTCGCGTCAGAAATAACATTAGTATTAATTAATCTAATTAGAAAATGGTTATTAAAAAAAATTGACAAGACTAGGGCTTAGGTACTTACCGCCCAAACCTTGTGGTTGAAAGAGGTTGAGATTCATGAGTGCAGCCTGTGCTTGAGCCTGTGCAACCGCCGCAAGACTGGCATTCCTCGCAGACTGAGACTGCTGTTGAGCCGCAGCCTGCTGGGCCGCCGCGTGTGACTGAGCCGGACTCTGACTACCGCCTACTCTCTGTCCTCCACTACCCTGGAGCGAAGATCGACTTCCTCCCGAAGAAGACATCGACGACTTGACAGCATTACCCGCCGATTGCTGGACAAGATTCCCACTATTCCGTGAGTGTGCAAATCCTACCGATGAGGAAGAATTACCACCGATTTGATGCCGTGATGCCTGGTTAACCGGTGACTGGTTCGCACCGCCAGATAATGAGAGAGAACCGCGCTGCTGTTGACTGCTCGCTTGGTGATGATTGGCTGTGATGACACCACCACCGGCACTGCGTTGCACAGAGGACTGTTGTTGACTGACTGTAGACTGATTGGTGGGAACGGGGCGAGGCTGCTGTGCCTGAAGTTGCCGCTCCTGTTCGCGTTGAAACTTTGCGAGCTCGGTCGGGTTGTTCGCCACGTCGTTATACTCCTTCTGTAGAGTCTTCTCCTGTAATGGCAAAAGGATCATATTGCTATATAAGAATGTTCACAATTATTGCCTAATATTTAACCTATTCTCCCACCCAAACTAAGGAAAATCTATTAATTTATATTTGATCATTTTTATTAGAAATATGGATTACATGTAGTAATTTTTTAAATTAACAACTGCTATCAAGGAACCAACGTTAGCGACTATTATTGAATGTGAGTATGTTTTTTATATAATAATGATTATAAATTAATATCTTCATACTACTAACGAATATTACTAGCAGCACAATGAAAACAGCTGTACAGTACTTTCCACCTGATGAGGGTGGAATGCAAAATAGTCCTAACTCGAGGAGCTTCTCAGACTTAAATAATATGTAATATAATAATATACTCAGACTTAATATTTAAACCTCTGGTTAGGATGATTTCGTAATCCACCCTTAGTCTCATAAGTAACTTCGTATTCAATTGTTGTTTAAAATATGTAATAATAATATCTCCCCCCAAGATATTTTTCAAACAAAGCTATAAAAGCTGACTTAATATAAACTATTTCAATGTGTTATCCATATATTTTAGTTATAAATAAATACGTGATTTCGTAATAAAATGGATATTGGAAGCAACATAAAAGTGCCAATTATATAAAAGAAGGTCAAATTCAGAACATTAAGATAGTCTACTAGAGGAAGAAAGGAGATGCCACAAACCTGCGAATTAGTTTTCTTGAGGACCTGTTTGATCTTGTCGGTATACTCCTTTTGGATAGAGGTGCGCTGACTCGAGCAAAGACAGGCCTCGCAGATGACATTACTACCACCCGATCGGTCCCGTTTCCAGAGCGGAGTGAAGTCCGTGCCACACTGGACACAGCTAAAGGGAGTGATCGTGTAGGAGATGTCCTTCACTTTCCCACCCTTTAGAATCTTGTCGTTTTCCTGATAGATACAGACAGATAAAGAGAGATAGCATTTAAGTTTGAACACTAGTCTATTTCACATTAAATCGCGTAATATTATGTACAGAATAATATGTTTTAATATAATAACAAAATAATGAAATAACATTATACTCTGATATACTAGATATACTACTTACTCAAATATTAGGTAGTAAAGTTTGAGAACAACAGAATAATATTTTTAAATAATGCTTTTAACTAAATATGTTTTATATGGACTCTTTTAGAGAGTTGTATAGCATTGCAAAATAAATACAATCCCAAAAAATTATAATTCTACACAGAGATAATTTTAAATAAATTCACACAACCTTAACAAATCAGTAAATTCAAAGCGAGGTTTCTTAATTAAAGTAGGAATAAGCTAGTAAACTACTAAATCTGCAAATTAGAAACAGACTAATATAGGATATTAGTGTAAGAGTAGATATTTCATGCTGGGGAAAAAATGCTACAAAAATTAAATGAATTACCTATGAATCTGCTCATATTTATTATATACTATTAGTTTCAAAATTATCATACGTTTTAAATTGTATTTTTTTTAATTCATTATCATTCGTTATATATTTCATATAGCTCATATTTATAGCTCATTTTTAAATATTCTATTCTATTTTAGAATTCATTATCATTTGTTATATATTTTATATAGCTCGTATTTATTATATACTATTAGTTTCAAAATTCTCATTAGATTTAGAATTATTATAAAAAATATTATAATGTATTTTACAATTCATTATCATTCGTTGCAGACGCATGAATGATACGTAATGCTTTTGATGATGTGAATAATTTATGTAATGTTGAAATTTATGTTATCTATACATTTGTATGGTTGAGGGGTACGAAATTTAAAATAACTTTCCAGTTACTTTAGGTATTCATAATATATTATATATTTTTATTAACAACTGACAAAAATGACAAAGTCCAAATTAAAAAAATTGTTTCTTTAAATGACTTCTTATGATTATATAGAGTTATAAGTTATAGACTGACCTGGATGCTCTTAACCACTTCTTCCATGCCGACAAGAGCAACGAACTCATTGGTGGCGATGCTGGGAATGAAACTGAGCTCCGTCTGCGTAGGACACGGACTCGAAATCTCTAACAGAGCCTTTTCCGTCTCCTTACGAAGCAGAGTCTTCTTGGCTGTCAGTCGCTGTTCCAATACGTGTAGGGCCATTGTTCGGGTAACACGGACGGCTGGAGGTTGACTCACTACATTAGCTGCTGTTTGGCGGATAAAAGGGGTTTATGATTCCTGTACACTTTTATTTATCACATAGGTCTAGCAGTTGCAACAAGTGATGTAGATGTATAAGTGTTGCATAAAAATATGACTATTGCTATGAATATAATATAATGATATTAATTTTTATGTATGCCTCTGATAATATACGGATGGATATTCAGAACAAGCAAATTTGACTAGAGATCAATACTGATTATACTATTACTATATAATAATAACAAATTAACCACGTAATAAGACATTAAGACCAGTCAGAATACATGAAAATAATAAGAGTTTAATATTTCCGGGCGTTAGATGTATTATGTAGTACATTTATCAGAATAGTACTCTACATCATTAGAACATAAAATAAGTATTGTAAACAACTAATATTAGTTAAAAGAAATATACATTTATATAGAACTGAATTTTTGTAGAAAAAATACATATTTGCATAATTCGTCCTATAATTAATTTTTGGAGTTTTGAAACGTAAATTTGGTAAATTTGATAATTAGTAAACCACTAACAATTGTTGCTAGCCGCATCCGAGTTCCGTCCGGAATGTTGTTGCTGTACTTGTCCCTGACCTAGAGCAGACTTCTGATTAATAGCAGTGGAAGACATGTGTCCGTGAGCAGGAGGTGCAGTCTGATGATGGTTGCCTTGGGGACGGGGAAGACGGTTGATTTGATTGGCCGTCTGCTGTCCACCGGACTGGTTGCTCGAGATATTTCCGCCACGGGCTGATCACACAATGAATATCAAAAAGGATAAAAAATCAAAATTTGGAGAAGATTACATATTTTTATACAATATTTCTCTCGCATGGAATTTGGAATGCAGTCAAAATATCATCTGAGATATAATAAAATAAAGAGAACGAGTACTATTGCTAGCCATTAATGATAGTTTTAAGCGGTTTCACACGCTTAAGGTTCCCTTCAATATAGGTCTATGACACTGAATATAGTGTTCCCATATATTACATGACAATGTATACGTTTATTGATGTATGTATTGTGGAAAGTTAGATTGATTTATGTTCGTCCATGTGATGCTAGATATTTAATTGAGACAATTTATTTTTTTTCTTTTGGTGGAATTAAGTTTTTGTGGTCTTTTTGGGGTTATCAATTCTGGTATGATGTTTTGTAATTTGAGTGATTGTGTTTTTTCGAATTTGATTTGAATTCGGATTTTGAAATCTTCATGGATAAAAATAATAAGTTGTGAGAGAAATTAGAAATTGTCGGGGGCTGGAGTGAATTGGTTGGTCGTGCCAACGGAAAATTGTGATTATCAGTATTCTTGAGTAGGCCCCTGCGATAGATACGATTGCCAGTATTCTGGAGAGCTTGAGGATTGGAATCTTATATTTGAACGGGCAACTTGTGGTGAGAGGAAGGAATAAAATTGGTGGACTCGTGACGATTCATCGTGTTTGTGTATTCCGTGGATTGGAAATTTTGGTGAGAGCTGCTGAGGAAAGGAAGAGATCAAAGGGGTAAGAAATTGGAGGATTCGTTGACGGTTCGTGATGTTGTGCATTATTCCGCTGATTGGACAATATTGGGTGAAGTATTTGGAGTTGTTTATTGAAAATTTTAAGGAGTGTAGTAGAAATATTAATAGGAGTGTATGGATGAGTAGAGGGTGTTTCGTTTGCCAGTGCTGTGTCCTGGGCATTGACGGTAAACTGCATCACTGATTAATGTTGATTTTTTAGAACATATCAGTAATTTTGAGATGTTCTGAAATTAAAGGTTTTTTGGTTAATGCGTGAAGTTGAATTTTTGCCGTTTTTATATTGCCGATATAATATATATCTACTTGTAAAATATTTTGTATAATGTTCAGATATATATTCTGGAGTATTAATATTGTTAAAGACCGTTTATATGATATTGGTATTTCATGCGTATTATGTAGTATATGTGTTGGTTGATATAGATATTTTTTTGATGCATAATAGTTGCGGGATGTTATAAGGGTACAGTTATTTAACCATGTATTATTATTGATATATTCTCCGTATTTTTTGTCGTGTATTCATAGGGTTATTTATTATATTATATGTTGTAATGAAGCTGAAGTGCTTCTTGTGTTGTTTGTTCCATTGTGAATACGGAGGGTTAGTGACAGAGAGTCACTTTGAGTCACGGGATGTGATATTGATACCGTTGAGAGTACGGTAATATTGCCATAGTGGTCGTAGAATGGTTATTATTTTGTTAAGGGTATAAACGTAGACTTGCTGGAGGACATATATATATGCACCTAGTTTGCATCTTTAATTGGCACCGACCAAGAGAAAAACGAGAGAGGTAAGATTTACGCGGGTTGGAGTAAATTTTAATTTAATAGAGTATTTAATTTTGGTTACACGACGAATTTCACTTTGAATATGATAAGTAATATGCAATGGTTATGGTGAAATATTATTTGTGGATATGAGTTTTGCTTCATGGTTATATTTATTGGTATTTGCTATGAAAGGCACAAGTTTCGAGTTTGGAAAGTGACTGTAAATGAAAATTTCGGAAATAGAAGGATTTTATGCAATAGGCAGTAATTATTTGATATATGATGTTGTTGTAAAATCTTTGGTTACTGCCTCGTGTTTTTTGCTCACTCCACAGGTCGCTTTACGAGACGCACTGCAATAATACGCAAAAATCTAAATTTTCTATCAACAACAATTAAAAATGATATCTTTTGCAAGTTAATATTGGGTAAAAATATCATTCGCGAACATATTATATTCAAATTCTACATTTTTATTGTTAGCACAGCTGCACTAAAAAACAATCAACAAATAAATATAAAGCAGGTTTGCCTACGTCATCGATGAGGTCTCTGACGTCACTAGTCTGATCAAAGTGTCGACAACAGAGGGGACAGGAAGCATTGGGAACTTCCAGACGCTCCCTGAATTTACGGTAAACGTACAGTGTTCCCTGGGTGCTTGCAAAGTCACTATAACATAGAGAAAATAACAAATAATACTCATTAGATAAATGTAGCTGGTTTGTGGTTTTTGTTGTATATGTTATTTTAAAAATCTATCACAAACAAAACATGAAATAGATATTGTTATGCTAGATTGACACAACTTTAATTAAAAACTATTAAAAGAAATATATTGTATGTTGTATGTAATTGTTAGAAAGTAACAACATAGTCACCTAAAGAAAGATACAATTATTAGCTTCTTAAATTGAATATAACAAATAAGATCGGTATAAGGAAATTTGTAGTAACGCTTATTAAATATTTTATATACATATTATATAATTAATCTACAAGAAATAAAACAAGATCATAAATAAGCAGGTGATATTTTTTACAAAAAAGATTAAGTGTGAATATTGCATTAATATATACAACATAATATTACCAAAAAAGCTGGGAAATAAAAATGATTGTAATTATGCAAAATTGTAACAACTATTTTCTGTGCTGAATATGTAAAATTTTCCCGAGTGAAATATATTTTAATAAACTAGCAAAAGTGATTAATATGAATGTTTCGGGTGCGCATATACTATAATTAAAAAAATGAGATTGACGTATAAGGTTATAATTACGTTGAAACGTACATCTATTAGTATAAACTATCTAGTATATAGCCAATTACAGGATTAAGTTACTTGCAAACATATTCATCAAGTTCTTGGTAACCATTTAGAATGCTGCTAAACTTCTGACCAACTGCATTATACTATATCCCTTTCTGTCAAATAGGATGCAGAGGGTTAAAATAAGAGAAAAAACATTCTTGATATCTTAGAAACTGTAGAAAAAAATATTACTTTAGAGGCAGCTCTTCCCGGCTCAAGTACGTCCATAATTTCAGGTAAGATATAACCTTTTATACAAAAAAATGTACTTACAAATAAAGTAAGAGCTTAAAACAAGATTCTATCTTAAATTAAATAATATCTTATCGTACAGATAGAAACTTGCACAAGATTTTACACATTCCAAAATTGACAAGAAAGATGGCATAAATAAACTATTTTTATTCTGAGTTTTTAGAAAGTAGTTAGCTAGGGTAGTAAATAAGACACCTTAATACTTTCATAAAGTTAACTATAGAAAACTTCCGTGATACACAAACACACAAAGAATAGGTGCAGCTCAAATCGATACGATTAAAATATTTTGTAAAAACTAATGTGAAATGTCAGGATATAAACTATTTTTGTTGCAAAATGCAGACATTTGCATATCTATATTTCATTAGAAACGACAAATATTTCATATTTTCATTAATTAAAGAGTAAATAGATAATTTATATATATTTATTCCAGAGTCTGATCAATTAAAAGTTTCGATAAACGTTTAAACGGATTATTGTATTACACAAATTAGCAAAAGTATTAATACAAATTTCTTCAGAAAAGATAAATATAGTATAAAATATATGTGTGCTATCTAACAATCGACTTTTATAAATCTTACTATTATTGCAATAAATACTAACTTCAAAAGTTGATATTTTAATTCTATATAAAAGTATTAATTGATTTGAATTTTAAAAGATAAAAGTGTTCCAATAACTCTTTAATTTATAATAAGTTTTAACTTATTATAACAGTATTAAATTTATTTGAATTTTAAAAGGCAAAAAAGTTTCAACAACTCTTAAAGGTTTTACAATATTTTTGGCTACTACTAATATTATCAAATTCAGAGGAGTTACTCTTAGCAAATAAGAAAACGTATAAATTCAAGAGATTTTTCGATAAATTTCAAGTATTTAAAAAATACTTAACCTGATAACATTTTGAGAGAAACTTAACTAAGTTGGTTAACTTAACAATCATTTTGAAATAGGCAGGTATTCAAAATAAACTATTTCATGAACATGTGCTGTACTATACGGGCAAACGTAAAACCCAGAAGCAGTTATCCATTCAACTATTTAAGTAGGTTGCATCATGACGTTGATATCTATTTAAGTAGGTTGCATCATGACGTTGATATCTATTTAAGTAGGTTGCATCATGACGTTGATATCTATTTAAGCAGGTTGCATCATAAGGTAGATATCTATTTAAGCAGGTTGCATCATAACGTAGATGTTTCCTTAAGCAGGTTGCATCATAACGTAGATGTTCCCTTAAGCAGGTTGCATCATGACGTAGATGTTCCCTTAAGCAGGTTGCATCATGACGTTGATGTTCCCTTAAGCAGGTTGCATCATGACGTTGATATCTATTTAAGCAGGTTGCATCATGACGTTGATATCTATTTAAGCAGGTTGCATCATACTTATCTAGGGTATTATAAATACTAATTAAAATAAACAATCATTTTAAAGGAATTAGGTATATTAAGTAGAGAAGCAAAAGTTATTTGTTTTCAAACTGTCGTCTAATACAACTGACACCGCATTTTTAATCATCACAAGTTGACAAACGAAAAAATAAAACATTCCTGCTCTCTTTTTTCTAAGATTTAGAGAATTTATAGATTAGATAAAATTAAGACTGTTAAAAATTTGAGATAATTTTTGTATATAATATTAGGAAGTAGGTTTAAATAATGTACAATGATTAAACAAACAGGTTCAATTATTTAAGTGCAAATTATATAGAATTATCAATTTCCTAAATGTCTGATGAAAACGTTTAAAGTTATTAAAAGAGATTCACAATAAACATTATAATCGTTTTAAATACAGTATTGCTATATTATTTCCTTAAAAATAATAACATTTAATATTTTTTACCAAAAACTGAAAATAGTAGTCTTTAAAAATGAAATATTTGTGACGTGGAAAATCACACGAACTATATAATTATTGGATAAAAAGAATGAATGTAGCGTTGTATTCATTGAACTTCAATGAATATTTCTTAGTATTTTATAGAATTTTCAATGAGTTAATTTGCATTTTAAGAACTTTGCATAAATACTTCGTAATCACAATAAAAATAAAAACTACATGATACATATATTCACTAGGAATTAAGTATTATTTATTAGAGATAGGTAACTCTAATATATTTAATATAAATTAGAAAATTTCTTATTTTGTCGGCAAGATATAATCTAAGAATAATGATTGATAATTTAATAAGTCCGTACAGAATAAATTTTTATACAGAGTTAAAAATTAATAGAAACCCAAATCAAAAATTAGATGTTTAAGCTTACACAAAATCAAACTCGGTTAATTTTGAAAACATAAGTTATTATCGGATACCATCTCTATAAATTAATCTTTTTCATATTAGGTATATATATTTGAATAGCTGAAGCAAAAGTAGTCCATTTCATAAATATATGTATGTTGGATCAAATTCCAATGCATTAAAGACATTTTTTAAATATTATCAAAAAGTAAATATAGAGACAATATTAAATGAAACTCTGCGAAGAAATTAAGTAGAACAAATCAAACTAGGACTGTTCAACATTTACTCAATGAGAATTCTTTGTATGTATTACAAGTTGTCTATTTCACCTTCTGTGAAAAAGTAGCCCCAACCTGACCCGCCCATCAATTATCCATTTTAAAACATTTAATTTTTTAGTACTTACTTAAATTTAGATTTTATCAGATAAAACGCTTTAAACAAAATAAAACCTGTAAATAAATTTGAAAACCAAATTTATGGACAATGCAAGAAATTAACCACGCCCTTTCTACATCTAGAGAAGGGCACAACGTGAAAAACTCAATTAGTAACCACTTATCAGCTAAATACAGTTTCTATTTAAATGATTTAAAATTATAAATAGAGTGAACATAGCATACTAGATAGGATATTTACATTTTAAAACTTTTACTTAAGTGTGTTTCGTGCAGTGAATCTACGTTTAATAGCTTACATTTATGCAGATGTCAACCAACAAATTTAAATGATTCAGTGGCCTACTAATACATTGTAAAGCAATATTATGAATAAATAAAACCACGGAATAAAAATGGATACGAGCTGACCGCCTTAATCAGCGGCCCTTAATAATTATATTATCATCATTGCAAAAGCATATGAAAGATTCATTGAATTTATGTACAAAGAAAATGAATAAGAAATAAACTACATATATTGGATTATAGTAAATATCTATACAGGTATTCTACTCAATAACACCTACCGGCCTCAACTACATAAAGCAAACACTCATTTTCTATACAATTATGTAGATAAGAAAATTCAGTAGATACTGAAAATCCACCATATTTCTGTTATCTTCGTAGCTCTAAAAAACAAATTTCACTGCCTATATTACACAACATTTTATTTTATGATCTTGATAATGTCTCGAGTAAATATATTTAAATCAGATATAATTTATTATTCGAAAATATCATGTGATTGTCAATTCAGATTTTTATTGGTTAAACGCTCGTATGGACATCGCGTCAGCTAATTGGTAATAAGTAGTCAATAGATTATGCGATAAAATCCTAGATTTCCAATTTAGATGAAATTTATAAATCCGATAATTGTGAACTAAATATCTTAAAAGCCATCTACGATATCATCAATGTAAATGTATATTATGAAATGCCATTACATTTACACTGTTACAAAACATGAAATTATTTTCTCAACCCTGATCCATATAGACCCGGATTTCAATGTCTCTCCTGGTCTTGCTTGGCTCGGTGATTCTGGTTTGTTTCATCACTGACACTACTTTCTCTGCCTCTATCAGTCAGTATTACCTCGCTGAATGGCATCCACAACAACTGGAATTCTTAGCCGCCAACAGCATGCCAATTTACAACACGAAACGTGACAAAGTTCGCATGCGCTGGGGGAAGAGAAGTCAACAGGATAAAAAGGAGAACCGGATACCGATGCGTTGGGGCAAACGTGATACCAAAGTTAGAATGAGATGGGGAAAGTAGATCCCTACTAACTATACTGATATATACTGTCTGGCTTTGCGGGAACGCTTCGTACAATTCCTTCAATACAAAAATATTTCATGTAATACACATATGAAACATATTTTTTTTCTATGATTTTTCATTTATTTATAAATGCAATATGTGTACTAAATGTCTTCAATTATCGAAAATATACTTAATTTTTTAAATATTTATTATAGCCAACTAGTAATATATACATACATGTGTAATTAACCATGTTCCTATAAAAACGGGAAATCTTTAAGTTGACTAATATATTATAGCCTTCATAATAAAAAAGGAATAATAATCCATGACACATTTTTATCTAAGTAAAACGATTATCCATTTACACTTGACACAAAATAAGCTAACCTCCACATTTATATATTTCGTAAAACGAAACGTCTGAAATAAAACGTTTAGATAACCAAACATTAAATTCATTCGAAAGTTAAAAATTATTTTTTTATAAAACTGTCAATGATGCAGTTATCTTGTTCATCGATAGTTATATTTTCATAAAAATGAATTAATATTTTTAAAATCTATTTAAACTTATAAATATATATATCTTTTTTACATTTTTCTTTAAAATCGAAAACTCCAACCGAACTGAAGTCGAAGATAGTCTACAAATTCTCCTGTTCATGTGATATGAACATGTTTAATTTCTATGGCTAATAAGATTAAGGAGCATCGATTAGAAAAATCTCTAATAGGAACTCATTTAATTAAGTGTAATACTTGTAACCATATTTTCTATAAAGATTATTTTTAAGTAATTGGCGTAGGCCGGACTTCGATATTATGATCAAGGACGTTTTTTAAATTAAAACTCTCAATCCTCCTTTAAATAGAACTCTTACTTATAAAGATGCCTCCTTTTTCTTAATATGTTTTAGCTTCCATAATTTCTCTCTTTTCTCAGAATTTATTTAATGTTTTGTAATGGGTGTCATACTATTTAACCGCCATATATTCAATTTTATTTTTCTTATTCAATAAATTAATGTAATATATACTACATTAATATATAGGTATGTATATGTAGTATACTATTATCCGCCAATTACATATTTATTATTGTACTTGAAGAGGATACAATGTTGTCTCTAAACGCGTCGTGGTTAAAAATGTATTTCAATTTATTGTTGGTTATATTTTAAAATGCAAATAATTTTAGTAAGAGTGTCAATATAAATATTTTTTTATACTGCGTGGTGTAAACATTAATAAAAAAGTAATTATCCATAAATATACATTTTCACAATTTAAACTATAATTAAAAAAAGTAAAAATTCAGTCCATTGAATATAAAAATAAATTATTTTGTGATTATCTGTTGAAACCCACATTGAAAACGTGTGGGTTTCAATACAAGGTGGGTTACATACCTTTCAAAAAGTACTCAGAAAAAAAAAAACATATATTATACAGCCACAAAATCATGAAGGAATAATTTCATCATTTAATTCTGCATGCATCCAACTTCATGAAAAGGATAAAAAGCAAATGAAATATATAAATAGAATAAAAAAGGAATAGTGGTCAGTAGGAGTTTTCTACATAGATACTCGTATAGAGGTATGTATGACAAATTAACTTAAAAAATAGTGAACTGTTTCAGCTTACTTTTCAATTTGTTTTTTCTTTATTCGGATTTGATCAAGACCCATTGCTAGATCCGAGGTCCCACAAAGGGAATAAATCTTGTTCTCATCATTTGATACAATTTCGCGTTTTTCTTTTAACATTTCACTAAAAATATTTTGAAATATATAATGAAACTAGCGAATAAAATTATAACAATGTATGTCTGAATCACTCAACTCACAGTATATGAAGTCTGGTGGTGTCTAACGCAGAAATTTTGAGTTCCATAGACTGAATCAACTCCTCACTTTTGGTGTTTTTCAGTTCTAAATTCCTGAAATAATAGAAATTTAAAAATTGACACAATATGTTCAACAATAGTCAAAGTAAATTGTAAGTGCGCTTTTGCTGATTTCTAGTTGCTGTGAGGTGATCATTATCAATATTAAATGAGCAGAATATAATGTGTGACCAGTAAGTCAGTTAATGAGCGAAAAATGGCTTAACTTAGTTTGTATAGTATAGTTTGTAAATAAACTTGTAAATAAAAGTTGAAATAAAACATTTTCACTGCCCAACAACTTTTCGGACACCCTGTAGTGGAAGATTATAATTAATTTCTAGATAGACTCGACAATTAAATAATATAGTGAGTCATAGACTAAATTTTTTTATTATACTGAAGATATTTAAGAGTATAAAGGAATTGAAACCAATAGTATATCTTATTCTAAAAATAGTATATTTTTCATTTTTCATTTTGCAAAGAAATTCAGTTATTAATCCGAATAACAATTGTACGTCACCTCAAAACGGTTTCGAACTCTCGACGAATATTTTTCTTGGGCATAGTTGCAAAGAGTTGCGCAAGTATATCAGCATGCCTGTTTCGACTGAAAAAAATAGGGTTAATATTTAAAAAATATGTAACAGAAATCAGCAAGAAAAGGGAACAACAATAAATCTAAATATATTATTTCAAATATATGTAGTAAAATTATTATCAATTTGAATTACACTTATTTGGAATTTTTGACGATATCATCATGATAAGCATGAATGACCTTTTAGCTAATTTTGTCAACATTAATATCTATAGTTTTAACTTAAATATAAATTACTCAAATTAATTGTAAATATGTAACCGGTACCATAATTTTGATGGCTTCATCGAAAATCAATAACAAAACATTTAATCATCAAATCAGCATTATTGATTGTCAATGATAAAATATATATAATATAATTTGTGTAAAAATTATTATTGTTTAATTTAATAATTATTATTAAATTTCATTTTAAATTTTTAGAAATTATCATTTTTGCGTAGAAATCGTCTGTGTTTAACAAATTTCTATTTTTGTTCTGCGGTCTCATCAGTATAGCAAGGTTTACAGTTATAGTAAATAACATTATACACTACCGCTTGTTGACCAGTAGTATGTATCTCTCATTATTTTTATAACAAGATATTTTACTAACAAATAAGTAAATTTCTTCTACACAAATAAATCGATTAAAGTATACTTATCATACATATTACTTTGCCTAATTTAGTCTCTGTGATATTATATTCCAAAAAGGTAAAACAACTGCCGTTGTACCGTTATAATAGCTGAATTACGAAAAATTCAACTATTGTAAAGTTATGTCATAACACGGTTTACACACATAGGTTAACAAAGTTTTGTTTAAATTTACAATGATTCCGATAAGACAATCGAAATATATCTTACCGACAATTATAAATAATCTGAATACTTCTTTCGCCATTATTTATGTATAACTATATCAATCAAAGTGTAAAATAATACATACACGTAACAACTTTTGTGTTTAAAAAATTCATTAATTAGACATATATTCTATTGATAAAACTGTTTTTCACAATTCATAAAAGATATTGACTATAAAGCGAAAAATATAATAAAAGTCTACATTTTGCGGACGTAGTCTTCTTTAGTGGCTTTCTCCTTCTCCATTAAACTGAGTTCAGTGTGCTGTGATGACGCCTTGTGCAAACTATCAATCTCATGACTGAAAATGGTTTATGTGAATGTAAGTTTAATATGTCAAGTAAACATGGTTGGCATATAGAAACAATTAAAGTAAAAATACATATAAATGCCGAGAAAAGATATTACGTACACATTGCATACTTTGACAATTTATATAGTTGTGCACTTGGCGTTTTAAACGAAAATTTATGTTAATATAAAAAATATCATCGGGTTATGCGAGTTTATTACAATGAAAGATAAAGACAGAAGAGCCAAAGATTAATCATTGTTTTATAGGACAAACATAATGTTTTAATTTAACTTACTTCAGTTCAGTTATGCTTTTCTGAAGTTCGTTTTTAGTTTGTCGTGTTGATACAATGTCACGACCAAGATCACCAATTTTATTAGATGAAATATCCTCAGAAAGTTGATCTTTCTAAAATATTAATAAGATTAATATAATTAAAAATGCTACGACCAACTCTTATATTGTGTGAAAAATTACACGGTCTTACCATTTGCTCAAGAGAATTCAGAATTTCATCTCTAGACTGCTTATGAGGGCCAAGTTTTGATACAATTTCGCGAAGCTCTTTGCGGTAGCGGGACTAAATCGTAAAATAAAGACAGCAATTACAACTAAAACTATAACAGCTGTGCTATAATACTACAAATGCAGGACAATATTGTATGATATCTATATAGAATTATATACATAAATTATACTTAAAGTGTATAATAATAAAGATTAACCAAGAGAATTAAGAATGAGAACAATTTTAATGTTATTTTTATCTCTCTCCGTTCACGTATATCACTTTAACAATTACTTGTAGAAATCACACGATTATAACTATAGTCTTCACACTAAAAACGTTTTAAATCTCAATAATAAATGTAATGAATCTGATATATTGCATGACTTATATTCGATATATTATGTTACATACATATTCTTATCCTTGCGGATATTTCATTTTTTGTTTTAAACTCACCTTTGCAAAGTAAATATAATTAATTGCTTACTTAAATCTAATTCTAAATACTTGTTAAAAGAAATTTATATTCTCTGTTTTCTTAATAAACAATGTATTTATTTTTGGAATTAATAACCTACATATATAAAAAATTGCCAAAACGTAGGGCTGTTATATTTTACATTTAAATACAAAAGACATTCATACGAAAATCTGTCTTCGAATCATAATTATATATTAATCTAAGAAAAACAAAGTCTTAAATATGAATGTACTTTCTACTATTTTAAATACAAGACTGTTTTCAGGCAACTCCTTCCTATCTGCAAATAACAATCGAGTATGGCTTAACTAATGACAGACCAGAGAAGTATAAAAAGACGCGCGCTAATGTTCCGGATAATTATTATATTCCGAGATAGTGAACAGTTGTGACACTCTTTATAATATTTGCCATCGCTCGACGTGCTATAACAAAGCTTAAATACTAAATAGTGAGTGGTAGCAAATTTAAAGTTTTAAGTATCATTCAAACACGCGTGCATAAATTTCTAAACTCCTCAACAGTACTCAAAGTACAAAAATAAAAAAAGTAGAATCATCAATAAAATACATGCGTGTGATTTTAATATTTTTCAGTCAAATTGAGTCAAAAATAAATTATAACTTTGGTCCATGTTTACGTTGCTTTTAAGTCAGAGTTTTCCCTTAAAACACATTCTTTCAACCAAATTTAACAGGGTCAAAACCACATGTTCTAACTTTAGTTTAATTGTATTTTTGAATTTATTGAACATTTTCGAAATTTTAGATCCCAAACACCTACAGTCAGTTGATTGAATACAGGTTTCAAGTTTGATTTTTATTAATGACCTGAGTCAAAACCTTGGTTGAAGAAAACCAGATTTGAAGAGCAATCGCTAAATGGGGTTAAGTTCTCGAACGCTGATTACCCCTGATTAGGTGGGTTCTTTTTTAAATCGAGGTCCAAGCCAAACAGAAACATGTATTGAAAAGTATGGTAGCAGTTTAAAACAGATAAGCTTCCCGTATGAAACCTTCGAATGGCTTGTCTGTGTTGACCGATCTTTATAATTAGAGTAAGCGCGACAAATGAAGACTGTTTACTTCTTATATAATTAACATTGGAAAGAATGGATGCATGTACGTATATTGCCATTTTAATGTGTAGTTATTGAATAGATTTCCATACTGCAATTAGCACATTTAGGGACACGTATAGCGTCCGTTTAAATATGCTAATTGCAGTATGGAAATCTATTCAATAGCAGTATTGTTTTGAATTTCTATGATCAATACAATATGCTATTTCATACAATCAGTTGCATAGTAAACATTTTTAATAGAGGTCGCATTATGCTGCATCTTGAAAATATACCCAATGGTGAAATATGCGCATTATTGAACTGGGTTACGGAACAGTCGTCTTCTTCTTCTTTGATACCCCGCTATTTGCGTGGCCGCTCAGCGCGACCAATCTCTCTCAGGAATTTGATTATTTGTGTTGTGTTGTTTTGGAGAGTCTCTGGAGGAGGTGAGGGCCCGCCAAGGTGTTTGGTGCGGGCGGAGTTCCATTGGGGACACTTGAGTAGCAGGTGTTCCGCTGACTCATCCTCGTCACAGAGTTGACATCGAGTCGATTCTT
>JAYRBW010119301.1:0-17232 GCA_036023295.1 Invenusta paracnida
AGGTATGTGTTATTATCAGGTATTGTTTGAAATATAGGTTTTCCCACAGCATAGTGTTAAATATGAAATAATTAAGTTAAAAGGCCGGTGTATTCAGTAAACTAAGTTTTTTTATTAAGATTAAGATTACAAATTAGTAACAACAAAGTTAGCTTTTGTATTTGTCTCGCTAATCATGCGTTTATTATTATTTATGTACTATTTAGCTACAATGAATAGATCGGTGAATTAAATTTATGAATAAACAAGACACATTTACAACACACTGAATCAACCAAAATCGAGGTTTTATATTCAATTTTAGTATTTCAATATATTAAGTTTCAAAGAGTAAAATTTATAGTAAGACTATTCGCTTTTATACACACAAATTTATTACGTAATTTGGCTAAATCAATATTTTAAAATGAAGTATTTTAGTTCACCTAGACATTGCTTCACTGCACAATGTCTCCCTTTCTGTGGGTTGGTTACTAAACGTAGAATATGGGTTATAACTACCGAGATATTGAAGGGTATTCAAGGGTGCGTCTTGGGGGAATAACTTTGTTTTTCGTCTCCAATACGCTAACTACCTGGTCAAGTGACCACTTGATTGTAATTTTGTTTGCTTAAATCAGCTGCAGCAAAATATAAACGTAATAATAATAACTCACAATATACGATAAATTTGGAACGTTTGACGGTGAATATATAGTTTTGTCATCGTTCAATAATTGTTGGCGTAAAATCTACACCGAATTTGACTCTGATTTCTAGGACGTAATTGAAATTGTTAATCTGCGTGAAATATTGCATAAAAAGGTTAAATAATAACTCCTAAAGTTTGATAAAATTGGTCATTTTTGGCTCGAAAGTTTTAATGATTAATTCGAAAGCTTTTTCTGAAAATTAGATAAAATAGTTAGATTAGATGCAAAATAATTTATATCAAAGCTTTATCTGCCAATAAGACTATACATTTGAATACATCGCATTTAATCTACGCTACTGTTGTTTATTTATATTATTCCTACTTTTAACAAAAAAAAATTCCGTCAAAATTATAGTTTTAACTTATAAAACGTTGATTACTTTACATTAAGAGCGATATGTGTATGTATATCCCTCTTAAGCATCATATTAAATGTTTAAATACATAAATCCGAATAGTAAGTATTTACTACTCACCGATAAATAAGCACTTCAATCATACTTAATTCCACAAATAATATATATTCAAAATTCTAATAAAAACAAATGTCCAAGTATAACTTTCCACAGAATAATAACTAACCGTGAAACAACAAGAATATTTGAACGAATGTTACGCTGAAGATGTCTCTTGGTCTTTATTATAATATAACTACACCGGTATTACCCCTCCTCTGCGATATGAATAAAACAGGATTTCTTCAAAATGAGATACCGGCAAATCTGATTAAATAAATGTTCTTGGCTTTCAACTAATCTCAAGTGGACCTCCGACAACTTCAAAAGACGTACGGGTCCGTCGCCCGTTCCAATGATTTTCGGTGTAAACATCTTTTATGTTGCTGGGATTGGTGTGTTTTCATGACAGCATGTGCAAATAAACAAAATTAGTCAAAAGAAATCAGGTCCTCCGCCCACAAACTAGATAACATACGTTTTCTAACCGCAAATTGTATTCGACCTATTATTAAAGTTTTATGCAGATTCAGATATATTGGCTATGTACACTTTTTAAATTAAATCAATCAACTACTTTTTGCATTTATCGCTAAAATGAAAATTATGATGTTTTAATGTGAATTTAATTTTTACACGTATTCAACACTGACTTTTTTTAAATAATACTACAAAAAATATACACTTAAGCATAGGTCACTAATATAAATAGTTGTGTGTATATTTCAATGACTAGAATCATTATACAAAGAGGGTATTCGTAATTATTCATACTTTAGAAAACACTTTCTTTCTACTGACATACTGAATGAGAAAAAAATATTGAAGACATGACGTTAGCAAAAGTAATCGGTGATTAAGTGGACAGTACTGAACAAAAAATAGGTACTCGAAATCCTCTTTTAGTTAATAAATTATTTACCAATTCGAAGATTCGAAGACACAGCGGTGACATGCTACTTATTCCTCGAAGATCTAAGTCTATTCTTAAAAGAAAGTTATTCAAAAAATCATTCGAATAAGTTAAATTGAGTTTGTAAGAAAATGTAAATTTTAATAACCTACGTTTGTGTAATGTTTATAAAAAAATTAGAAATTCATATATGAAACCATTTTTACACTTAAAAACGTACTTATATTATGAAAGGGAAATAGTTTCTTTGTAATATTATTACAATATGACTAGCTTGAATATTAAATCAAGAGAAATCAATATTTAGACAATGTTCAAAAACACATTTATATTAAAATAAATATTCTATAAGACTAATGTTCTAAATTTGTTTATATACAAATGTTACGAAGATGGACGAAACGTTTAAAATGCCAATATATGCCGAATCTTTACGATTTGAATTAAAATAATTGTATTGCAAAATATGTCGACAAATGTCTCATAATTTAAGCAATATTTTAAGTTATATATAAAGTTTTAATAATTTTTAGATTTTCATTATAGTTGAAATAAATCATTATATGTATTATGTATTCAATATTACTTATATTTATGCAATGAATGCAATGCGTTCATTGATAAAACGAACGTTCTAGTATTAATTACAAATAAGTAAATCGTATATTGCATAATAGTTGTTTGATATTTTAGGATTTTAATGACCTGATGATTTACTCTCTTTAAGATACATATAAAACATATCCCATTTTAGATTGTAATGAATACATTTTTAAGTGATGGTGAAATTATATTTAATATTATTTGCCATTAATATTTAGTATATTCACGACATTAAATAAACAAGATACTGGATACTTTATTGCAAAGAAACACCATTTATTGAGATTTAGTGCTTGCGCTAGTTATAATTGTGCTCTTCATATCATTAAGTATAATTTTCGGCACTAATGGTTTTCTAAGATTAAATAATGACTTATATTTTTTTCAATATAAATGTAAATTATCGCATTTTATTATGTTATCTTTATTTAATAAAGTAATAATATGTTTCTTATAGTGCCTATTAATTATCAATACATTTTTATACGTTAAAACAATCTCAAAATAATAAATATATTGTTTAAATAAATAACAATTAAAAAAACCTTTATGTATGTCAATATTGTAATATTTAATTATATTTAACGTATGGTTGAACACTAATTACATTAATATAAAGACACGATTGTTGAAATATTATTATTCAACATACGCATTACATTATTTTTACAATATGTGCACTTTACGGTTGTTTATATGTACAGTTATTTCTGCATCGAAAAAATACTTAAATAAATATGATCACATATATTCTAAAAATAAATAGTATTGTTTTAATTATATTGATTTATGATTATAATCTTGCTGACTGGTTTATTATAATATTTTTTGTTAAATGCTACATATTATGTACATTAAAATAAACTAGCGTGAAATTGCGCTTATATATTATGTTTTTTATAAAATCATATACATATATCATGACTTTTATTCATTAATTTCGTTCCTTTAAATAGCATTCCTAACCTTATATGTTAATATCAAGCTTTTGTTATGACCGAAGTTTTTTATATGTCACCCATTTTTTTCTCCCAACGATATAATATGTAATAGCTGCGCATTCGTCTTAGGTGCATAATGGGACATTTAGTGATCCCACAACTACAGTCTGTTTGCAATACAAGTTAGACAGAGCAACTTGGGTTATCAAAAAAACTCAAACTGCAGAAAAAGCCTATTATTTTGCTTTCTTTGGGGTCGGATAAATGCGTGTAATATTATTTGTTCTGAAGTAATTATAGTCGACATAGGCGTCTCTGGAAAGCCACAACCAACGTGTGAAGATCATCGCATCAGCAATACGACCGGCATAAGTTCGGAAACAGACGGGAGACAGGATGTATTGGAAGTGGCGAAATCAGACGAGAAATCAGAACTATCGAATTACTTTCCAACTGACTTGTTAATGGGAGGAGCTAAAGGCGTAAAAGAACAATTACCAGCATTTATTAAAGAGATGGTTGCCCCGAATACATTGTCATTCATGTGAAATGTATGGGGAATTATATTGGAAACCGTCTGGGATTTGATATGTTCCGATAACTTTGCCTTGAAAACGATTAAAAGAGGCTGATTATTTTTATGCCATATTTTAGCGTTTCCAACTTTTTTTATGACGACAATTATGACTATGTATAAATATGTATCTACAAAATGTCCTTATTAGATGTATAAAAGTGCAATTATGTATAGATAGATATATATATTAAATCGATTATTTTAATCGCCTAAATTTAGTCTTTTTTAAAGAGGAAATATAATTGACATTGATCGATAAGTGATATCCATCCTCCGACAGAATATTTTGCCTCATTCACTTAAGAGATAACTTTTTCAATTCATTAACTTGTTGACTTATAGTCTGGGAAGGCAAATATAATGGTTTACATTTAATATATATAATTTAAAGAATCCCCTATTTTGAAAACATGTTATTAATATTGGCCTTGCAAAACATTGACTTCAAATATTCATAAACATAAGTATATATAGGTTTCTTTTAAATTTAATAGTTGTCGATGAATTATTCATATGTATTGCCTAGTCATGCACATGTAGACGTATTTATCTTAAATATGTCTCATTTTTTTCTTGTTTTGAGGTTTAGATTGAGAAATGCTTACATCGATCAGATGTTTCTGAAACGCTATTTTTTCTAATATACATATGATAACGACATTTTCTTGTGAATTAGTTTATCATTTTATTATAATATTTTATATACAGTTTATATCAGCCACAATTTGAAATTAGTTGGGTCTAAATGTTTTGAATTTCACCGAATAAACTAAATGATATTATATGCAAATTTCATTTAACAAACTAAACTAAATATAAATATATCACATAATTTAGCTAAGAACAATGCAATTTACAAAATTCCAACACTTATAATCGTTTTCCAAATAACTTAGATATGGTGAGTTTAAACGACCTTTTCTATCTCTCTGTATATTAGATAGCCATTTGTCTTATGTCAACGAGACTGTCACCAGGTAGGATGCTATTCAGTAGAATATAGAGCTATATATACAGAATAGAATCTGTGGGGCGCACAATTGGACCCTTACGATTTACTAATTTAAAACTTAATTTGACTTCAAAAGAAAACTTGTGCATTTTGTTATACAGAAATTATTTGTGGTTAATTTTTTTTTTAAATATAGCAAGTAAGTCTTTAAATTTAGAGCTGCTAGTTTTTTTAATGCATATAAAACTAAAATTTTTGCGATAAAAACTAAACCGTATTTATCTACGCAATAAAATTGCAAAAAACAAGTATTCTTCTCTTAACTATTCCATCTTCATTAATAAATCTGTATATATTTCGTTTCAGTTTTACTAGAATTTAAAGGGCATTTTTCACAAATAATTACTTAATCAAACTTCCTCATTTATAACTAGTATTACAAAAGAGAGCAGTTTGTAAAAATAAGTGTGGAAATAAACGCGTTGACTCTATAAATATTGACTTTTGTGGTTTGCACTTAATACGCATATTATGAGCAATGCGATAATTGAAAGTTTACATTGTTCACATTGAGTTAAATAATTCTAATACTTTCAAACAAGTATTAAATGAGAAGCACATAAAACACTAAGTACTGAATATGAAATATATAATAAACACACTTAAACACATACTAAAGATTTAGATATTGAGGTGTAAGAAAATGAAGTTTTGTTTCAGAAATAGATTCTACAACAGTTTTAAATACATTTATTCTACAGTTGAATTCAGAAACAATTCTGGTCCTTATTTGTTTGAATGCCAAAAGTGAGTGCCTTGAGTTAGAAAAGCAATAGACTTTATCATCGACTTATTCTATTCTTCAGTATATAGAGCAGCATTGTTTCCAGCATACAATGGAATTATTAGTAATCACGTTTGCAATTAAATGTTTAGTTGGATTAAATAATAAGTATATAAATATTAACCTGACAATATAAAAAGAAATACGGTCGCACATAAAATATATAAGCTCACTATAAACATTATTGAAGCAGAATTATCAGCGTACATCAACAATAGCATAGATATTTTGGGATTTTATATTTGTTATACATACCGTATATACACATACAGTGTTAAACTTGTTAAAAGATATTTCAAGAAATAACGTCGCCAGAAAAAGGCGCACACTTAAGGACGAAACGAAACAATAATGCTAAAGAACGAGAGCTTTTAAGAATTAGTGAAGTATATACGAAATTTACAAAAAATATTGTTCGTACGAGAAGAAATAGAAGAAAAAGCTTAATGGTACTATCCTAATTTAAAACCGCAAAAAAAAAATATATATATATAGAGAATTTCTTTTGATTTAAAAAAATGAAATGTTGTCATGTGTTGCATATCGCTTGTTTTGAGGTTAGAACGCATTACAGATCAGAATGCCAAGTTGACGTAACAGCAGGTAATTTTATTGATATTACTTTCAAGTGGCATTGAATTATAACAATATTAATTAAATTTATTGGAGCATAAAACAACAACCTGAAAATATGTACGTTGTTTATTCCAATGATTGTGGATATTGCATCTCCTTTACATAATGTATACGAAATAGATTAATCTCTAAATGTAATGCTAATTATCTGTGCGCTTAAATAGTAACTGTCAATGGTTTTGCACTCGAAACTTTGATTTGAACTTAACACCAGAAATCAAACTTGTTATATATTCAATAGTTTAAAATTTCAATTGAAAATTTTATTGGGAAATATACATATATAACTAATGGAGTGAATCGGAATATGATGTATAATAAATGACAAAAGGGTTACCAATCAATAAATAAATGGTAAAACGCATTTTACTGTCTTGTTCACCTAAATTTCGTTTGTAATTTTGTCAATCATTTTGTCACGTATCATGTCACGTATCTTGTCACGTATCTAGTCACGTATCAGGCAAGTAAACTTCAATGCTGCGTCCACATGGTTCGAGGCTTTCTTTCGATTTGACCTTGTTTCGATTAGTCGAATCAAAAGGAGCCTCCCCACTATGTTATTTTACTTCAAATTTTTTTACTTTTAGCGTTTTTTTTATAATTTACTTATTAATAATGAAAAATGAAAACTAGAAGACAGTGGACAGAAATGCAATAAAAGTAAGTGATCAAAATTCCCTCCATTAAAATAATTTGTTTTGCAAAAATATTACGATTGTATGGAATATATAGAATTTACTTATATACTACAGATATACAGCTATACCTATTTTAACTACATGTGGTTTAAGCAAATATTTAATAATTGATATAATCGAATGAAAAATAGAACATGTTCTATTCTTTCGATTCAATTTCGACTAAAATCGAAAGTCAAATCGAAGCAAAATCTAATTTTCCTAAGGCATGTATGAAGCCGTCGCATTTGGATTCACCGAGTTTAGGTCATATTTTTAATTCCTCAATTGTAGTATATATAAAATATATATACCTACTTAATAGCTTCAGATTTATTATCGTGATCGAAGATATGATATGTGGGCAATTACTGTCAAAGACGTACTGCATATACAATTATTGATTGGCATATATATTTATTTAACTTAAGTGGACTGTCCTTTCAATATATCAGAAATCTATGATATCGTATATTATTTTGTTATAATTCAGTTGCAAATAAGCTATTATACGCGTCATATTATTATGTAATTATACAAATTTATTTTACAAATGATGAACTTTATCATCGTTTATAAAAGAATACACATCTCTGGCGACGCATCCCTAATTGTGTGTGTATGTATGTGTGTATGTAAATAGATATCGTATTCTCGTACTTATGACATATTTAAATGTCTTAAATGTATATTATAAAGAATATGAACACCAGTATTGGCTTATTTAATATTATATATTTATATTTATTTGTATCATGTAAGCTTTTATAGTATTACTTGACATGGCGTATATTTAATTATTTGAACTGATTTTTCCAATGAAATGCACACAGTATATCACGAATAGAAGTGAAAAAAGATATAGATTGATAGTAATGGGCGAAACCCAATTTTGTATATTTATGACATGTAATTATGCTCACTAAGTCTATTTTTAACATGTTATACTCACTAAACCTAGTTAATCGCGTAACTATCCTACCTACTGTTTATTTTCTAAATTAAAATAATACATTTGAGAAAACACTCGAACCTATGTATCAGCAGTCATTTAAGATCAAGTCAAAAATTACATACATTAAGAGGTTAATCAAATATAGTTAGACATATATGATTATATACATACGAGTATATTGATTAAAATTAAAAGTTCAAAAAGTGTATTTTGACGACGAAATATAAAACAAAACTATTTAATAAATGAATAGAAAATGTTGAAATTTTTTATTTAGAGTGTAAATAGTGTGAAAATTATATTTGTATTTAGCATATTATGTCTGAAAAATATTCTTATCAACTGCAATCTATACCTTCGTATTTTACAAAAATAGATGACGTATTTCAAAAAGGAACTATATACATATTAAAACGACTTAATTCAAGAATCACAGTTCAGAAGGTGTTTCTTATCCCGCAAGAGATTATTATATGTATAACATTTTATTATATAACAAAATCAATTGGCATAGTACGTAAGGCTACTTCTGACAATTACCAAAGTTTTATCACAAATTGTTATGCTCAACGAATTGCTACTAATCGACGATTAAAAAGTATGCACATCTTGTAATAGGCAACCCAGTCACAAAAATGAGATATTAACATTTTACTAATTTTCCATATAAAAGAGTTCAGTGATTTCTATGAAATTGCTTTGATTTTCATAAGAATTCCTATTTTTGATAACATTATAAATGTTTTATTATTTTTAATTGACATATTATTGTACATCATTTGAATTCTCCATGAATATTATACATTTTTAATCAAAATTAAAACACATAAACCAGATAATAGAGTTTTTAAATACATTTTAATGCGTCTATCTAACCTTTTCTTAATAGATTTATAATCAAAATTATGGTTAGTACCTTAATTTAAATGCATGTGAAAACTATATAATATATTAATGTGTCTCAAACATGTTTTAAGCTGTATAAAATAAATGGAGATTTCAAATAATGTAAAATATGTAAATTAAAAATGTAAATTTTCCCGAAAATCATAGCTTTTTCCTACAAATATACCTATTCTTTAATATGGGCAAATTTCAAAATGTTAATATCTCTTTTTGTAATTGGTTGCGTAACACAATAATTACATATTTATCAATTATTATTAAAGGTTAATAGCAATTCATTGAGCACTACAAATCTGTTGTGCTTAAATTTTGATAATTTTTAAAAGTAGTATTAGCAATAGTACCAGAAATAAATAAATGTCAAGTACAATTTTCGGCCCCCATGACATAGAAATCTATTCACATATATATTTTTAATAAAAAATTGGATGGCGTGATAACTACTTTTTTAGAAAGTAAAATATTGATTATTTCAGATTAAAAAAGCATGCAATATAGTTCATCAAACTAATATATAATTAATGATATATTTATTTGGAAATATTATAATAAAGTTGCCGTTAATACCTTACAATTGATTGTATAGAATGTTGTTATTATTATACACGACTAATCTTAAAAATAAGGCTAATCAATATTGGATTGTTAAATATGTATTTTGCAATATTAAACATTTAAATGAAACATTTGTTCTGTTGCGTCTCTAAAATACATTTTTTTTAAAGTAACTCTTTTTAGGTTGTTTTTCTCGGTTAATATTCTTGACAAGTGTTGTTTTTCGTGTTACCCAGTTAATATCATCAAATGAGCACAAATTATTATCTTATAGTCTTATTTTTCCCCACTTAAATACGTGTAACATGAAGTGATTTGATTACACTATTATTATGCGCACATCATAGGCTTACTCTTTGTACAAAAATAACAAATATATTTATACATGTTTATAGAAGAATGCTACAAATTAATGTATTTCATATTTAAGCTTTAGCGAACATTATAAAATAATTATGTAATGAGTGCATTTATAAAAATGTGGGCACACATTCATAATATGGCTCTATATAACTAATGTCGCGTGTATAAACATGTTTACTTGAAAATAAAGCCCTAACTTTGTGCAGTTTAAATACTATACTTTGTTTTATATTAGTGATCAAATTGACATCAAAGAGATGAAGCCTCCTCCGCTTCATGGAAGTACTCTTTTCCTGCAGTCATATTTATAATTGCATTTTAGGGAGTGAATGTTCGTTGGAGAAATTGTATAATATTTACTTCCTTTGCAGAACACCCTTTGCTATTCAATTCTTCTTTTATTATATAAATGACTAAATAACAAAAAAACATATTGACTCGAGCCATGTATAAATATTTAAATTCGACTAATTTTAAGGAGACTGTTGTATAAAATGAACATGTTGTTATGCACTGCATTCAAAATATGATGATATACAACTATCACAATATGTGTTCGGTTCCAAATACATGAATGCAAGTATTTTTTACATCTATTTATTCGGTAAAATACAAAATTCCCTTTTATACCAACATCCGGTATTGCACGCAATAAGCGAAACTGAACAAATGGATAGCTTTCCAATTTGTTTGAAATGAATTGCAACGCAGAATATAATGAAGAATGATTGATTATATATATACATACATACTATACTTGTATATATTGTCATTTAAATATGCAACTCGCTATTTTGCGTATAACACATTAACCCAATAGAGACTTAGTTATTAGTTGTCTGTTAGCTTCTACCTAATCATTTAATTTTTTCTCGCAATTGTGCATAAGTATACAATTTATTTTTATATTATAAGAAAGGGCATGTATGCATTAATGCTCCCAACATTGTGTGTATCTGCAATTATGTCTTACCAAGAGATAGTTAAGAGGAAAGTATATAAAGGCAATCTGGACGCCAAATATGAAAGTATATTAGAAAGTAAATAGTCTATGTGAAACATTTTGACAATATACATACTCGTAGAAATGGGATATAGGTATTGTATTACTCAATTTTATATAAATATAATTAAGATATAGAATATGTTATACATATATATATACTTCTCAAATCCCAGTGAGATATGGTTGAGGAACATATTATTATATGAATTTACTGTTAAAATACATGCATTTGCTAACATTTTATGCAACAAAAAGGACAAAAGCTATTTGAAACAAATGAGATGTTGAGAAGAGCGGAAAAGTATTATAGAAGGAAACGATTACATATTTATAAATACATATCTCTTGGGGGAGAGTCCCTTTTCCAGACATCTTATACAAGGTATTGTATAATTAGAGAAAAAACACTGCGTTCGATACAATGAGAATAAATATATTACATATGTGTGTTTGTACCTATAATGTATCGCTTTTTATTCGATATTCTCACGCGTTTTAATTTAGAATGCCTATAAACCGATGCAATAACCTACGATATACTTATACTTGTAGAATTAGTAGTGACAATGGGAACTGATTAAAAGTTCAGTGCATAGAGAGAAAGAAAAAGAGAGAAGGTTGAGCACATAATACGGATTCAATGAAATCTCTAAAAATGCCAGCTTTTTAATATATGTATGGAATATTTATTCTACAATAGGTTTAGGTAGTAATACACTAATAAAGTAATACATTTCACTTAGCTAATATATTACATCCACGCATGGAAGTTATTAGGTATAAAAATACCTTTTTTTATAAAAAATATCCTTGTAATCTTTTGAGAAGTTCTAAACAAAATGTCAGCCAGAGCGAGCTATAGGGAGAAAGACTGAAGGCAGATAAATCATTGGGGACAGACGGAATGGGTATCAATCGCATTTAGAGGAAGACATAGATGGAGTACTCATGCGCTGGACGTCTTCAATTTACTGGAAGACAACCGCCCTCATCCCCTCTCCTCATTTTGTCTCCAAACTTTCTGTTTCGCTGTCGTATGTCTCATTCCGTGACGGATTCCTTCGGAGAGGTTTCACTTGACAGTATATTGATCTCCTCTAGAGAGAAACTATATACAACAACAATAATAATAATATTTCCTTGATCTGACGACTACTCATAAATCTATACACTATATAGGTAGCTGCGTAGTCTCAAGAAACTATCTAAAAAGAATCTTTTGATCATCGTCAATAATATATTCCTTTATTCTACTTTTTCTTTATAATTATATAAGGTGACATGGATCGCATTTGAAGCATTTCTTGCGCGAATTGTCTTCAATATCCGATATCTTTGAAGATTAAATTGAAAACATAATGTGTGCATGTCTTTTCATTTACCAGCCATTGTTATGACGTTGTTCGTATAACTTGTTATATTTTATATTGAGATATATATATATATATATATTATGAAACCGTGAACTTATAATTTTATTTCACTACAGTTTAAACATGCATGAATGTGTGCATTATACAATTATCTACACTATAGAATTATTTTCAGAGGTATAGTTTCATGCTACTTTGGAAATGTTATATTCAATATATATTAACTTATTTTTTGTTGTATGTAGATATCATTAAGCTTAAGTTAAACGTATTTTGTGTCTAGTGCATTGAACTTAAGTTAATATTTCGTAAACAAAAGACGTAGGTACATTTTGACATCAAATTCTCAATCAAATATGTCTATGGGTATTTAGTGCTTCATGCTTATTATTCAAGACGTCTTATTATTGATATTATATGTACTTACCATACAAGCTTTATTATGTAAGATTGCAAGATTCTAGAATAGTTTTAGCAATATATATATATATTTATACATTTGAATATTATAACTTAGTGGTTAATTTAACTTATATTTAGATACATAATTAGATAATGGCTTTTAATACTCGACCATCTTTATGCGTAACTGAATATATATAAAGTTATTAAAGTATATAATTATTATTTTATTATGAGACATATTACTTTACTGTTTCCACATTTATCCACATATTTATATTATGATGTATTATGCAATTAGCCACTTATTATCTTTTCAATTTTCATTTTTCTTATTATTCTAGACATGTGTATCTATATATCTATGTTTTCCATACTATTCTTTAGTATATTGTTTTCATATATAATATATAACAATGCTATATTTTGTTCTAAGACTGTTGTTTTATTAAATGCAAAGTAAAATTATTATAATTGAGATTAATAATCGTTGTAAAATTTTACAATATAGTTAGTTTGTGATTTATAATATACACAATATAGACTAAGGGATTTTTCAAATTTCACTAAAACGAGGCAAATTGACAATATAATTGCACATGAAAACAATAAAATATTTTACTTTATCATGCCTATAATATTAAATTTCAATAAAAATCGATTTTATAACAAATTTACAGATATTTTATTCAAACTATCTAAATATAAAATTTAATCAGTTAACCAGGCAGCAAAATATAACACTATAATAGGTATTATATAAAGGAAAAAGCTGAAAAATGATTTAGCAAAAGCTTACCACGTCCAAATAACTGGAGAAGTATAGTATAATTAAATTGAAAACCTTATAAAAGATGAATTCAATTTAACGTATAAAATACAAATATAATGTTTCAACGAATATCTGAGAAATTTTTACTTCTTGAAAGTGAGAATATTTGATATACAAACAAATTTCATTATTGACAACATACCTATAATATGCCTATATATATACGGCAGATTGGTGATACATCTTCAGAATTCCAATATTCGAGAGTGGATATATAATACAACAACAGAAGCCATGATTCCACCTTGTGAATCAAACGTATGTGGCATTGATACCCCAAAGGGAACCCCATGACCTCGTCAAGTGTACCTAGCCCCACACCTTCGAGTGTTTACTCCAAGATACTCAGGTGTCAATAATAATTCCAATCCCTTTAAGTATTTCTCGGCATGCAAAATACAACTACACTTATCCAACCCCAACCCGGCCCTGCGAGCTACTGGCAAACTTCACTACCAGGACAAATCTGGATGCATATAGAAGGTACCCCGTCTATAAGGCTGCATATCAGTTACACTATCGTCAGAAACGTGAGTGATCTGATCCGCCTCAAAGCTGTTGTGATCTGAGAATTCGCGTCACCCACACTCCGTCTTTAAATTCTCGCCCCAGATGGTCCTGCTTTCTATGTCTCTGTTAATATAAATCGACATCCCCTTTCAACAACACAACGCAATGGGAGTACCTATACACATCAACATTAATAATTCTACATAAATGGCTCTCACTGAAACCTGGTTCCAGTCTTTGCCTTTACATTACACATTTCATCTATAAACTCCCATCAGTTACAACTCTTAATTCCCAAATAATATGATCGCTCATAGTTTCTTACCTTTTTCACCCGCCTCAGCTGATATATTGTGTCGCTTCCCACACCTTTTTTACCCCTATTCTTTCTACCTCTAGGTTTCTTCAAGGTGTGTGCACAGCGCAATTTGGATTCTATCAACTTGCCATAATGAGAAGCCTGTAATATAGGACGTATCCCCCCCTCGGAATGTGACTGAAGGTGTTCACCTCGTCCAAGTTTTCTTTCTCGCGCTTGCTCTTCTTTGCTTTCATATTCATTTCCGTGAAAATAAACAGATTAATAGCCAGGGATAAACCCCCAGACACATGCAATACTTTGCTGGCAGTATGCGAAACCCCAATTGCTGCCAATTGCCCGATATCAGATGTCGTGCGGTTCTGTTTACCGCGTTTTTTATCAATATGGCAACTTGTGTACGGATTTCTGCATTGCTGTAGATTATAAAGCATCCAAACTCAGTAGCATAGGTGTTCAGTCTTTAGGACTATAATATATATATATATATATATATAAGATGGGTCATAAGAATCTTCTGATATAGCTGATCAAACACTTTTTCGCCTTCATTTACACACATAACATTGCGGTATCTTTGTAAAATGAACATAAAGATACCTTTATAACTTATGAACTACTGTATAGGATATATCTATGTATAAAATATCACTTCCATTTAAGACATTATATTTAAATGGTTGTTTAAAATAATCTTCAGTGGAGATGTAATTTATATTTTAGAAATAACATTGACATAATTTTTAGTGGAACACATATATCAAATGTATAATATTATTTGCTGATTAATTAACCAAAACGCTAATTTTTAATAACTTTTGTACAGATATTTGTAATACTTATTTGCATCAATTGACAATTCATATACATCACTAATAAGTCACTAATATATTATATGTATAATTGTTGCTCGTTGAATTTATTACAAATTTAATACAACTATAACCCGAATGGTTAACGTGCTTGGAGGGTAGTATAAACGAGAATGATTGCTGGATGCTATAATATGAAAATTAAACTGACGAGAATTAATATTATCGAAATCAAAACTGTGGTAGAAATAATTAGAAGTATTATAAATAACTCTCAACAAGAGTCCTGACAAAAAATTATTATGGCACAGTTATAATCCGCAATATGTATATATGCGAAATCGGCCATAAATATAGTAATGTAACACCTTCCAGTGTAGAACATTATTTTTATTATTGCATCAGTTTTACTCTTAACTATAATATGTTTCATGTGTCTTACGCTTTTGTCGAATCAAATTCTTGAAAGCACAAACCGTAATCGTTTGAAACAACCCCCATATTATTCTGATCTAAACCTGATCCCCATATCTTTCTGATATAAACCTGATCTAAACCTGATCCCCATATCTTTCTGATCTAAACCTGATACCCACAATCTTCTGATCTAAACCTGATCCCCATATTCTACTGATCTAAACCTGATCCCCACATTCTTCTGATCTAAACCTGATCCCTACAATCTACTGATCTAAACCTGATCCCCACATTCTTCTGATCTAAACCTGATCCCCACATTCTTCTGATCTAAACCTGATCCCTACAATCTACTGATCTAAACCTGATCCTCACATTCTTCTGATCTAAACCTGATCCCCACATTCTTCTGATCTAAACCTGATCCCCATATTATTCTGATCTAAACCTGATCTATATATAAAACCTGATCTAGACTAAACCTTTGTCTAAATACTTGTTTTCCTAAAGCTGGGAATGAGATGCACTGAAATAAAATTGTCTAACATAGAAAAAGTTTTTAGGATTACCTGGAAGAGGAACTACCGTCTTTGACAGGTAAAATAATGCTTCGTGAAATGGAAAAGATGACTGGACATTGAAAAATGGTGATTAAGGGAAAAGGCAATTATATATTATAGGTAGACATTTCGTTATATATATTGCATATTTTTATGTATAATATAATATATATTGCATATTTTAATTAAAATAAACAAACTTTTTATGCATCTAACGGTAGACATCTTACATTTAAAATGATGTCCTATTTCTTATTCGGGCGTTATATATTGAAAGAGGTCAATACAGAGAACAGTTAACAACATGTGAATTAAAGCTGTATCATTTATTGGAGACTTCCGACTATTGAATTTGAAGTACCAGTAAGATTTAAGATCGTACATTCATAGTGCACATAATATGTCTGAGGCTGTTCTATTCTATATACACTAAGCAAACAAGTACTTATTCTGAACCGGCTAACTGCCTAGATCAGATCTACAATTTAAGATCACCGGAATTAAAACGTAAATGAGTGAGTTACCTAAGGGAAGAAAGAAGCTAAACAAACTGCATATGTTGTTAGAAAACTTTGGCTACTTGCATTTTTTGTGGCACTCAATAATTGTGCCTGGGCTTGTGTTCGCCCGTTGAACTATATATAAGCGTCGCGCAACACCACCAGTCATAGAAATCTGGGGAGTGCTGAAATCTTGAGGCTGTGGGCATGCTAAACTTCGCGTAGTAGTTTAGTAGTTATTATGCTATCAATGTATGCATGAATATATGTCATGTGTAAATGTGTACATAGTGTGCCCGTCATGTGCGCACCTTATAGCCACCAGACTGGATCACGAACAGCTGTTGTTCATAATCTGCCGATTATATTATGTGTATATATATATCGGTCTCATAAACTTAGCAGATTCTATTTATAATCCCCCCCC
>JAYRBW010119312.1:0-17232 GCA_036023295.1 Invenusta paracnida
GCTGTCCCCCTGGTTGAATTAGATGTTTAATTACAGAGTAATATGATTCAACAATGGCCCCAGGTCCACCCTTAGAAAGAGCAACATCTAGTAAGACACATACCTCACAGCCAGCTTTAAGGTATACTGTAGAGTTAGTATATAAAGACATGTATACTGCATTTTTGTCCAGCCTAGTGATGATGCACTTATCAGCAAAAAATAATTGAAAATAGTTATTTAAGTCAAGGTCTTCAGAAGGTTGAGCAATACATGATTCAAACCTGAGTAGAGGAGGCAGCTTGTACAAAGGCTGATTTGTGGTGATGTCAACAAACCACTCTGGACAGAGGCCTTCCCAAACACTGTGAGAGATGGCATTCTTGTAAGACCCCTAATAACGATAGACTCATTTATTTTTCGAAATTGAGGTCATCATCTGCCACAACATGCATAAAATGCCCGACAGACTCGACACCAAAGACCTCATAAGACTGGGCATCATCCAACCAAACTACGCCTTGCTGACATCACCCTACCAGGTTGCTGCATATTTTCCCATCATCAAATGCCTAAAAATCTCTTACATGTTGGACCTTTCTGGTGCCTTGAATACGCTTCTCAAATGCAGCCAAGAGATCAGCAGCTAGCCACCTGTTGTCAGCATTGATGTCCTCAGCATCTCTCACCTCCCACTCCACATGCACATCTCTGACACCAATTTCACTTTTAATGAGCCAGCCCTCTAGAAGTGTGATGCCCTTGTAAACACCTCCAGAGACCAGATTCTGTCATTCACTCTGAATAAAATGGAAAAATATTAAAGCAAGTTGAGTAATATAACAATTATATGTTATTTACTTTAACAATCTAATGACTTAATTTTATTTAATGTTGTGTTGAGTGAAATTAATTCTTTATTTTATGCTAGTAGCATAGTAACCTATCTAAAGTGGGATGTTCTTTTAAGAATGGAGCTAGTTGGCATATTGTTTATGTTGTTTAAAAAGAGTTATATACTGATCTACCGGCATTCATGTTACTTAAAAACTTATATTAAATACACGATTATATAATTGAAACTAAAAATATACTTCTAATCTCAGCATGGCATCAGCCTCTCCTGCAACAAACCAGTCCAGTTGGTGCTTAATGTGGGTCCACCAGAGGTCAAGTTTCCAAACAGGGTATTGAGATCTTGACACTTAACCATCAGCTGCTTGATGGGTGACATGATGTCGAGGATTGAGAGCAGATCTCGGACAAAGTTGGAGCCACCCAACATGATCTGCTGCTCCTCATTGTCATCTCTGTTGGTATTAAGTTTGTCGAATGCCCTCCAATAAGCAGTGTAGCTCTTTTCAATTTTGACCCACTGATCGATGACAGAGCTGGTAAAATGCTGTGAGACAAATGCTATGGGATGTTGAGCAGGCAGTTCATGTTCTTTAGCAATGGCCTTAAGGTATGCCAACCCTTTTCCACAACCAAGAAGTTGGTTGAACAGGTTGCAACGTTTTACAAAACACCTGAGATGAACTTTGGAGGGACCCTCTCCATCGCATACATCCAGAACAGCAAGATTGAGTAAATGGGTGTCATCCCAATTTACTGGAAGTGCCAACTCCAGTTTTTTCGATCACTAAAATAACTTATTTTATCTAGTTGGTGTGGCTTAGTCATACCTAAAGTTGGCGTGACTTTCTATTTTTACATGCCAACATCTAATTTGAAACAATTTTTATGTTGGGCAACCATTTTTTTATGCCAAGTATCCGCTGCCATATGCGGGATTAATCTGCCTTGGAGAGCATGGAATACAGATGGGCTTATATGACTATGACAATATTGGATACACATCCAGGATGATGTCTGACTTATACAAGCATCTAGGATAGAGGAAATTGTTTGGCTTTTGTCAAACATAGATGCACATCCTAGAATGCTCATATAAATAAGGCTTAACAATAACTTTACTAAAGTTATTATCTTTACCTTATATATTAAATTTCAAAACTATAGCATATTAGGTAGTTAAAAATTGAAAAAAATATAGGTTAACAATAATGTTTTTACATTAAAATCTCTATACCATCCTTCAATTGTCCTTTTATTTTAAAGTTTTTATTTTTTCAAAACTAAAATTATTATTTTAAGTTGGATATATAATATAAATGATTATTACATTTACATTCTCTGTTTACTTGACATATTTAAAATCTTTGATTCAAATATGTTCATTTATCTTTCGCAAGTACCACAATTTAATGTATATAATATATTAGAGATTGATTCTGAATTTAGATGGTTTATGAACTGGCCAGATAGAGCATGGATTCCTACTCTGTCTAGTCAGTTTATAAACTGTCCAATAAAATTAAAAACATTTCCATAAACTAATATCTTTCAAAAATTTGTTGATAAAATTAAAAATAGTACTATTTCAGGATTAAATATATATCAGATAAACAAACATATAAATCATTATAAGTTATAATAATTTTTTAAGTATCAATCCCCAAATCTGTTTAAAAAGTTCACAAATAAGTGTAATTCAATGATAAACATGGATCTAATTAAATAGATTGTTTCATAAAAATATATATAATATAGATATTATTCTTTTTCTATAATTCACTTATTAAAAATGTCCAATCTCCAAATATATCAAGAATATTTTATGAATAAGTATATTCTTTAAAATTCATAAAAAGCTATCTAATAAATTTATAATTATTTTTATAATGTTATAATGATTTATATTATGTAAAATTACACTGTTTATAATTATATTAAATACATATTAGAAAGTTTATTTAAATTATATTGCTTAGACTAGTAATTTTTTTATCAATTAGTAAGATTATTCTTGAACCATCTTGTAAAAATGTTCTTATTTTGTCTAGCTGGTTCATGAACTGTTGGATAGAGTATGAATTCCAGGCCTCACAGACTAGTTTTCCTTTTTTAAACAAAACCCCCTATTTTTAATATAAAATTTTATTTTTCCTTTTTTTGCATATAAAACCATGTAAATTCACAACCTGCACATTTTAAAATTTCCTGTAATTTTTGTTGTGCCACATCAATAATACCATTTACATTCATTTTAAAGTATTCATTTGCTAGACAGAACTATTGTGGTTGCAGAGAGATAAGTGGGTGTTGAACAAAAATCCAATTGGGTGTTAAACAACAGTTAATACTTAAAAAAGGTTGACTGAACCGGAAAAAAAGAAGTTGGATATTTCCAAACTTTTGTAACAAACTTGTTGTATTGATACACTATTAAACAGAAGTGGAACACATTTATTTTGTACAGCTGTTAATAGAAATATTTTATATATTAAGTACTGTTACATTTTTGTGAAACAGGTACATTAAGGCCAGTTGGTGTCACTGTACCTATACTAGTGAATACTATGTTGTAATATTTGTTAATAAAGATGGTGGTAAGGGGCAACACATATACTTTCATGCATCCTTTTTAATAGTATAAATGTACTATTATTTTATTAATCTTATTATAAGCCTTTCAGTTTGATTTTCAAAAATCAAAACAAATCTATATTATAAGATTAAAAATAATAAATCAAGGATTTAAAAATGTTAATATTATGAAAATACATTGAGTAGTTCAAAAGTCATAATAAAACATTAGTTAAAATTTTATAAAATTCTGGAAAAATTATATAAGAATTTACTATTGAAAATTGAGGTCTCTTGTGACTAATTTTTTAAATGTATTAAATCATAACAACCTAACATTTATTGAACTAATTATTATATGTCATATCAGTAGTTTCTTATAATGAAAAACAAATTGCAGATTCTTTTTAAATTATACCAAATTTAAAGAGCTTTATTTAATCTTTTTCAGGGAGAAAAATGAATATACTGAAATACCTACTTATTGTTTAAATTTATTCAAATGGTGGTTACTGTGTATGGTTCTTAGTGGGGAGGAGGAGACTCTATATATTATATGTATGTATGTAAACATTTGTGAAACTCTTATTTTTCTCCTTTATTTAAACTAAAAATATCCTATTTTCCTATCTATTTTTTTGTTGCCAAGGACTGTGAGGCCTGGAATTCCTACTCCATTTCGCCAGTTCACTAACTGTCCAAATTTGCATTCTGCAGCTAATATGCATATATTACTTATAAATTAAATATAAGAAAACATCAATGACATAATTATTCACATACTATTTATCTGATACAATATCTATTCACCATACCTTAATTTAAATAGACATCCATTTTCAATTATTTTTCATTTATTCAATCTCTAGTAAGACTCAGGTAGACAACTTAATTACAACATAAAGTAATTTGTTAAAAAAGATTCAATAACAGAAATTAGTTTATTATGAATAAAGTATAATCAATTAAATATAAAAAGCACATATAATTTCATCCTATGACTAGTATTTATATGGGTGTACAAAATATTAATTCAGTAGTCTTAGCACTGATTCTTGTGAATGGCCTAATAAGGACCAATCAGCATAGGCCTCTTAGTAGTGATCAACTGGAGAAATTCTATATTTTTATACAGAATAGACTATTATATCACCATACTGCAAGCAGGTATCATAAATCACACCTCTAAAATTGTTTAGTGCTTTGATAAGAAAATATAGTCAAGTCGTTTTAATATTTTAAATATAATTATAGTTACATTTATGATAGCTTTGTGTAGCTATTGTAATTGCAGTGCAATGTAATAGCATTTCTTATTTTTCTTTCCCATAAAGTTATAAAATTTATAAAAAGCCTCATTTAAAACTATAATATTTAAATTCATATCGAAATAAATCTGATCAGCATTTACTTATATGTATTTTCATGTTTTTATCACATCTTAGATTCAGATAATAAAATTATGAGAGGAGGTGGTACCTTAAAGTTAAAGTCTTACTTTAAATTCAAATTACTCTACTCATATAACATTTTATTTAAGATTAAAATTTTTTTTAATATTTCTAAAATATATGACCTTTACTATAACTAGTTCAGTTATATGGCAAGCATTATTAACTAATCTAATATAACTGTTAGTCTCTTTTAAACTATAAGTTTTTCAGTAAATGTAATCAATTCTACACATTTTTATTGCTTTAAAATTATATTTTTTGTTTCCCTTAACATTTTCTCTGCATATTAGATAAAAGCTATTAATAAATTCTTTTAATAATAATATAATGAAATTAAATTAAATTCAGTAGCTTATAGACAATAACATGTTATTGATTTTGTGAATAATTAAATAAACATAGATACTCAATCACATTTAATTTGTGCTTAAGTATTTATTAAGTATATGAATATTTTAGATTCTTTATATTTTAACTTCAAAAATATATAAATCTACTACTAATATTAAGTGTCCTTAAAGCTCTTGTAGCATTATGTTTCAAAATTTACAGCTGTAAAACTATTTATGTAGTAAAAAGGGTTTTAAATGTAAATAAAATACCTAAAGTATATTTTACTGTGGCATTACATATGTTAAAATTGCTTGAATATATATACCATGTGTTGTGCATTATTATAAACATTGACATTTTGAGTACAATTTTGACCTTTTTTTAATAATTCAATAAGTAATAATAAATTATGTTAAAAATTTTATTGGAATATTAAGAAAACATGATGCGGACATAATTTGAACATCAATCTTGTAAATTAACCTGATTAATTATAAAAAGATCAATACTTTCGTCAGCTTTGATGGTTAGATAAATATGTTAGAAATTGCATATAATTTTATTGTATTTTGCTGGTGTGTGAGAGAGGCAAAGAGAGATTGTATTTTTGCTTATTTAGCAAATCCACTAGTATATTGTAAACCAATCAGAAACCTTCATGCATTCTTTCATTTATAAAGTTGTGTCTTATGGGTTGCAGTGTCTGTTTTTCATTTAAATTTTGATAATTTTTAGGCATTGGGATTTGAGCACAGTAGATTATGCATGTGTTCAGGCTTATATTACTGCTGGAAATCTTTCAGTGTGACAAATTGCTACAAGTTGTATTATTTGCATTAGCAGCATTTCAAATATTAAAAAAAAGATTGAAAAATAACACTGCTGGACCATCCAGACTGTGAAATAGTGATGCAAAGAAAAAAATATCAATGCAAGATGATAGGTCTTTATTGAGAATGATACAGCAGCAACCTCTCATGACAGCAAATCAAATTAAGGGTCAACTTTCTTCTGATCTTGGAATTGAAGTCTCCAATCGAACTGTTGGACGATGCCTTAAAACAATGGGTGTCAAATCAGTTAAACCATAGAAAGTTTCAAAGCAGACGGTAGCAATGAAATTGAAATGCCTGAGATTTGCTAAGGAACATGCATATTGGGCTATTCATGACTGGAGAAAGGTATGTTTTAGTGACAAATGTACATTTGAAGTACAGCTGAGCCACAGCAAAAATGTATGGTATCTTCCAACAGCCCCCCACCTGTGAAGCAGACAGTTAAGCACACAACAAAAGTAATGGTTTGGGTATGATCTCAATCAAGGGTGGTGGATGTCTTCATGTTGTGAAAAACATGATGAATCAGCACCAATATCTCCCTCAATTGTGTGTGTGGTTTGAACCTGGAGAAAGTTATGTTTTTATGCACGATAGTGCCCCATGCCATAAGGCGAGACTTATTACAAATTTCTTGGCGACAAACAATATTAATGTTCTCGAATGGCCTGGTAATTCCCCTGACCTAAACCCAATAAAAATGTATGGTGTTTTTTTTAAATGCTATTATCTGTAAAAATGATAACAACAAAGAACCAAGTCATTAGTGAATTGTTAAAAGAATGGTACCATAGTGATACTTTTTACAAAGGTTTAACATTCGATTGATAGCATACCTTGCAGGATGCAAAAGGTCATTTTGACTAAAGGGGGTCATACCCATTATATACATATGTTGTATCTAGCCATTATCGACATTGGTGACCTTTTATTTTGTTTAAACATTTGTAATGGACTTTAACATGATTAACTTCCACATAGTATTTTTCATAATAATTCACCATGCACTGTACATATATATACTAGACCAAAAAAGTGAAAACCCGAATACTTATTGATTAATTATAGCTATCTGAGTGCTGAATTGTATTGCACAAATGAATATATTTCAGTATGTAGTTAAATATAAGCACATACTTGTATATGTACATCAGTATACCTAAATGCATATGTGTGTGTATCATAGCAATTGAATAGCAGCTACATAAATTGTAATAGCACATGCATTGTATAGTAGTTCTAATATGCCTGTTCATATTTTCGATGCTATTAGGATGCATGAAGCTGGATCGAGTTTTCTGTAATTGAGAGAGAATTTAACAAAGAAAAAGGGAAAGTTTCAAAGATTATACAGAAGTTTGAAGTGCATGGTTCTACTGTATATAGGAGAGGAAATGGCCGTTCACGATGTACCTCCATCCAAACAGATCAAATTTTGGTTCAAACTGCTTGACTGAATTGATAAATGTCTTCAACAGTTTTGCAACACCAAGTTCCTGAAAATTAAATCCACCAGTGCAAACTGTACAACGCCATTTAGCTGCAGTAAATCTTAAACGAAAAATACCTAAAAAAAGATCAAGACAATCAGGTGGCCTAGTTGATATCCTGATATGAACTCAATCAAACACTTATGAGATATCAAAAAAAAGTATGGCAAAAAGAAATACAAACACATTAAATGAGCTTTGTAACTTTCTTTTGGAGGAATGGAGAGTTTTGCGTATTAGTGTGATCCAGAAGTTGGTGAACAGTGAGACATGATGGCTTCAAACTTTACTGTAGGCGAATGGGGGATATACAAGATACTAATTATCTGTACATAATTGATTTTGTAATCATATGTATTATGTAATAAATTGTTCAATGTTAAAACAATCTTTTTTATTCTTATTTATTTGGGTTTCCATTTTTGGTTTAGTGTATATATATGCTTTTAAATTACATTAAATATTTCTTTTAGTCTACCCATTTACATAAACATTGTTAAAATTAATAAAAATTGTTATGGAAATTTACAACAAGGTGTACATATTTTAAGACTTCCTTGACATGTTTATCAACAGAGTTTTGTCAAATAAATAATTATAATGTTTTAATTGATATAGATTCTTGCGAATATAAAGCTCTATGAGGATTGTTGTGAATTTATAATATACGTTAATTACACATTTATTATATGCATGAAGTAAAAATAACTCTAACATTTTTCAGATAAATTATTTTGGCTTTTTTGCTACTCTATTATTTTCATTTCTATATAAATACGTTTTTCAGTTTGATGTTTTTTTCTGCAATTTTTAAATGTTATTAGATTTTAATCAAAGGTTGTTATATAAAACTTACCCGTATTCAAATTGACACCCATACCCTTAGTCAGACACAAAATAAAAGGCTTGGGTGTTAAGCTTTGATAAATTTACTCTGGGCCATAACTTATTGTCCATTTTCTAACTATATACATATATATATATATATCTTTACGAGTAAAGAGAAGTTAAATGACAAGTTCTGTACAACTTTGCAGAACATTCAAGTTAAATTATTAATCTGTAGATATACTATCAAGATTTTACAGTTAATTTAAATTTCGTTTTTCATAGTATAGAGAATGTTTTACATGATCTGATAAGTCAGTCATAAGTTGGATCTAATCTTCCACCCTCCAGCAGTCAACTATCGTCACCCCTCGGGGTGGTGTGTACCACGATGTCTCTCCATCCTCTCCTCCGCCGGAAGATAGACGAACTCTTTCTCCATTGGCTCACAGAGCCGACAAGCCAATCTGTCCTCCGTGATAACCTCGCCCAACTCCAGGCTGGTGACTCGCTCTCTGTTCTTCTATCAGTCCCCACGCCCCGGGCCCTCTCTGGCACAAATCTTGCTGCCGGTGGCCATCACAACCATCACCATGGCAGTGGAGGAGGCGGCGCGGGAACGCCACTCATGTCACCGAGACCGCAGACCCCACCTCACTTCCCCCAAGCGCCAGGAAGCAAAAATGCCAGTCCGCGGTCGCCTAGGAAACAGCCTTCCTTAGTCATGGGCGTGGGCTCAAGTAGGGAGGCGAGCAGTGAGTTACTGGGTGTGACTAATGGCGCTGGACCACCATCTCCCCGGGGCTCCAAAGCTCATAACAAAGTCTTGAAAAAGGTATGTTTGTTGTTCTTATAGATTATTTCAATGTGAATTTAAAGCTTTAATCTATTTCCAATTTAAGTTAAATACATCATTCTTATTTTTTCGTTTTAAAAGTTTAAATTATTAATGAAAATATCTAAACAACTAAGAAAGCTGGTAGTTGTCTCTAACGAATACCTTCCGTAATTTTCAAAATATTAGATTGACAGAAAATTTGTATCTATACAGATTTCCTGACTGCTGTTGATCGCCAATTGCGACAAAATCATGTGTTAATTACACACATTTTTCTAGTTTTTCTGTGCTTCTCATAGTTGACGAGTAACAAATGGTAGACTTATCAAAAGAAAAAAGGTCAATGTAGGCGGGAAGTAATAGCGTTTTGTTCTAGTTGATAAACTAAAATATATAATATGTACATATAATAGTGAGAAGATAATGTATTTTGCTGAGTGTGCCACTAAATGAATTCTAACGTTCCTAGGTCAACACGGCCAGAGACTGCTCTACTATGTATGACATATTCCACAAACAGTTTGTCTTTCGGAAAATTACAATATCGTAGGCTAGCTTAAATCTTTAATGACGGGTTTTATATCAATCGTAATGGTTACCTTTACATTTTCAAAATATTACTTCGCTGTTTCACGCAAAATTATCTCCAAAGGAAATGATACTGCAAATGACAATACAACAACTCTTGTTGCTCACTAAATCCGGGAAAAGGTGCTTAACTCTTTCGTGAATCAAGCTTTATACTCAGCAAGCAACAATTTTATGAATCAATTCTATTTCTTCGTGTTTAGACAAGAAGAAAATGTTTACAATAATTTTTAAAAATCAAAATAAAATAGGAATGCATTCCTAAGTTTATAAATTTCTGTGTATTGTCAATACAAATTTAATTCTCTATCCCTCTCAAATCCAAACTTATGGTGAAAACATGTGTCAAATATGCTATAATGTTGTATTGCCACATTTGACTTCTTCTGAACTTGTAATATATTATGTCGATATCTTTTATATCTGACTCAAGAATACAAATTAAAGGGAATTTGCAATACATATTCTATAGATTCTATAGATTGTTTTCAAAACTAATAATTGATAAGAGATAAAATAATTATATTGTTTCCAGATCTTACCATTGGCGGATGCGTTTACGAAATATGAAACCAAAAAAGAACAATGCTACACATACCGATATATTTGTTTAGCAACAATTTTTTGAATAAATAATATTTGCATTGCTAAGATATTTTTCAGCTGTTATTGATTAATAAATATAGATTGTTTTTTATTATGTGCATAATTGGACCTGTTGTAAAATAAATTAATTAATTTTGTGTAAACAAAAGTATAACTATTTCTTGTGCAAACTATATTATTTCAAATATAGAAATTATCTACGAAGTATATATCTGAGTATTTTAGCTTTAATTGTAATGTTAATTGATTTACATAAATGCTAATAATTGAGTTACGCAAAATTTGTATTGCAAACTCAAATACAGACCTACTAAGTATGTTTTTATCGCTTAGTATTTCATAGCATAACTGTTTATTTGTACAAATATTCTGTGTTAGATAATGACAATGTAACTTATTTTTGATTGCTAACATTTTACAAAATATTTGTATACAATATGTGTGAATCGTTTTTTTATATGTGAATAAGTAGGAAAAATATTATAAAAAACGAAAACTGAATAATTAAAATATATTTTTGAATAACTTCTTATCAAGGAATTCACGCATACAATTATTATGCGGATTATTTTATTTTTAAAACTACTTTTTAAAGTCATAATTCAATTTTCAATTAATTGTGTTGGAATATTGAGGTACAATCCGTGTTTATTTTCGGTGAACTTCCGTTTTGCCAGAATAGGTCGCAAAAACTTGTTGTTAGTCTTGTTGGATGATGATATCTTTACTAACCGAATGAGAAGGGGCACTAGTTGGTACCGACCTTGGAGAGTACACGGAAAACCCTTAAGTTAGGGGGATTCCCGTCCTCTGGAATTCCGCGAATTATAAGCTTTTTGTCGATCGATTCATGACTTCTACTTTTTCTAGATATAGTGCTTGTTAATTGAACACAGCCTTTATTAAACATAGTTCTTTTTCTTGTCAATCAACTTAAGTCTGTGCCATTAAACTGATCATTAATTCATTGCATAATTGTGACGGTGCACTAGTGTAGGACGTTAAGACTTCTAATGTGACATTACGTTTCGGTAGCATTTTAACAGAGTAGCTGAATGTAAATCTAAATATAGTTCAACCACTTATATTGGTAATATAGTAAGTTGAAAAATAATATAGGCAAAGCTTAGTTCCTGTGATAATGAAAGAAAACTATAGAAAGGCAATTGAATTGATTCAAAAATAGTCTAAACTATTAATGCTGAAACATGATTGCGCTTAGAATAATCAATATCCCGCAAGGATATTACGTAATATTATGACTTTACATAATATATTTATGATACAGACTATTCTAAATATAATATCTCAATTGTCTTCAAAAATATCAGGTTGCTACTGATGACGATTTATCATTTTTGGTAAGTTTAATACAGAAAAGTTTTCGGTATAACATGGCTATTCTTCTTCGCGTTTTACTTACTATGCATAATAAAAGAAATCTTGCTTTTTCCTCTAACAATCTAACTTATCATTTGTTATGTGTACTTTTTTTTAAACAAATTTTCAAATAATTATTCAATTAATAATTAATGTTTAATAATCAATAATTAATCTTCATTGTATCAAAAAACTATTTTTACAATTTATATCCTAGGTCAGATATACATTGACCGAAGCCTAATGGAATATTTTCATATTAACTCTTATTTAGCAATCTAACCTCGTATATTTTCAACGTAATAAGGCATAACAGTGTTGCCTGCATTTGAGAAAAGACGGACATTTTATCTATAAACAGTTTACCGCTCCTGGCTCGAACAAAACTTATATTTTTCTTTACTTCATAATATCGATTATCTTCTTGATAATATAGTCAGTATCTCGTCTCCTGCTAGTTAGTATTAGTGGGGGACTGTAGACAACCGCTTGGAATTTGTCTCTTTTTATTCATCGACCCTCTTACAGAACTGAATTAGAGAAGGTTGTGTCTCGCTTTAAAAGAGAAATAGTTTTTTTCTCCAATTGCTCATATCATACCTTTAATCCCTTATCTTGCTTGACTCGTTATGCCTTTCGTTTAATTGATAATCTTAGGTTTTTTTAAATGTATTATCTGATTATTTTTATTTATTGATTAGTATTTATAACACTTATTTCTAATTTATATTTTATTAACTATTAAAGCATTGCTTTTTGTGAAATATTTACTATTAATAATATAATTACGATTTGTATATGATGCTACTAGTAATAATATATAGTAATATATGCTTTAAAATATAATAAATATTTATATTTTTAATAATATAATTTTACTTTTATTATTAGAATAGAATAATACATATAATAATATATTCCAAGTTTTAACATTATTTATATCAAGCATTTATATTGCAATAGTATCTTTAAAATATGATGTGCATATTCAGCACTTGCATAATTTTAAATAATCTCCCATCTTCGTTTACATATTATAAAATTATTTCAGTACGATTGTAATATGTTGTTTTTAATTATTTTACAAATCTCTTTTCATATTCACTATTACGTCATATTATTTTATTTGAAAATATATTTTTAGCTTTTTTAATAGACAGCTATTCATATTATTTAATTATCACTAATTCCACATGACCATCATGTTATTAGTAATATTATTTTGATATTACAAAATAAAATATAAAAATAAATGAAATAATATTACGTTGCTTATATTTTTGAGATAGTTTTTTTTTATTTTAGCAATGCTCACAGTTTGCATATTCAGCTTGTTTACTGTTAAGTCAAACTGTTCTAGGTTTGTGGTGCCTAATTTTCTGTCTTTGTTGTCTATGCGTCATCCTTGAGAATAAGAAATACGCTCGTATATGATTGGCTGTGACTAACGGTTAGTCGATATTATATCCCTGCAGACTTAGAACAGTTTGTTTTTGTCTCTCACAACCTCTCTTACACACCAACACAAGTTCATTGCTCACAATACATCTTTTTGCTCTCACCACTCCTGATTAACCCTCTCAATGGGGCGGTCGATTAATTCTTGAGGTTACTGTGTATTAGGCATAGTCTAGTATTATTTTGCTCTAAACAGTCTCCGGGAGTTGTTATCGACCGGCGGTAGCGTGAATTCATATTCCATATTCTGACGTTCTATAAAGTCTAAACAAAGGTGCGCTGTTTAATTACTATTTGAAATTCATTGAACACTGATCTGTTAGCAACTACTTGACATTAACAAAGTACTACTCGTCTTGGAACTCGTGACTACCATGATGATGGGCTATATGAAACTCCCTAGCGTGGAGTACCAGTTCCTAACAATCTGCACTCTCGTCTACGGTCTTCTTGTTGTCGCACATGCTTCGGCCGGTTTTGGCTTCCTTGTCGGTCTTCTCTTACCCCTGCTTGTGGTGCAATTAACGCTGCTTTTTCACCTCTACAATCTCATGGAACCCTTCTTTGTAAGCACAACAATCCCCCCAGAGAAAACGACAGCAAGGAAGGTTTCGAATGAAGCCAATCTTTCTTCAACTTCACAACTACAAACGGACTCGAAGCTCTCGACTTCAGGGTTACCCAGTTGTTTTCTTGACGACAAAAGGCTAAGATGAAGCGGAACTTTTCTAGTAGTTAACTATTGATACTAAGTCTCAATCATTTTCAAGCGTTAACTAACAATCGCCAGATACAAATACATTCACTTTGTCAACTTTTCTCATACTAGTCCATTTGTATAGTATATCTTATTGTTTTGTTTTTTGTTTTTACAACGTTATCCTACTTGTTTTTAAGTATCTTTGTTGCAGATATTTGTTATCGAATTACTTTTTTGACAATTTTCTCCTTAGTTCAGTAAGGAGAAATGTAATCCATAATAATTCATTATTATAAATTGTTGTGCCCTACTCTTTTCTTGTTATCAAATTACCATTTGTATTTGTTATCACAATTGGAGCGTATATATTCTATTACTTCTTGTTATAGTGGAATATTCTTTTTTACCATCGTTATTTTAATAAATAATTTGTTATCTTGTTAAATCTTTTTATTTTCATAACTTTATACAATAATATATCTTTAAATTATTAATGCTTACTGCTTTCTTATAACATTTGCTGCTACAATCTGGCGAAATATTAAAAATGTGTATTCTTTTGTCAATATGCATCTGGTTAATCTAAAACAGTAATCATCCCTTGGAAAATTATTTATAAATGCACATTATTATCAAGTTTGGAATGCAATTTTAATGTTTTGTAATTCGTTCAATAAGCACAGATTGAAATATATCATCTAAAAATGTTTGGCTATCTCTTAAGAATCTTCGATATAAAGCATTTAATATTTAAATGATATGCTATTTCAATACATATGCCGTACAGTCCTGTATACATACCAATTTTTACAGAAATGTACTGTTTTTCTTAGATAGTATTATATGCAATATCTTTTATTGGTATTTTAGCAGAACTTTTAAAACATTGCACCTATAGTCTAAATGTCTGTAAATCGGAAAATTATATTTTAATTATTCGTGGCAACTTATCTGTTACCCTTATACCTATTATATTTTTGTAATATACACTCAAATTATGTTTAATATTGGTTCTTAAAATGTTTAAATTAGCCTTTATTGTATTTTGAGCTCGGTATATGGAATAAATGTAAGGCTGCAAACCTTATCTGGGTATACTTTTAGGTTCCTTAATAAGTTTATAGATTCAAACAATCATTCCTTTGTGTGAGATTATATACGAGTATATATATACAGTCCCGGGCAATGATTTAGCATATTTAAAAAACACGTTTTCCGATAAATTGAGTATGTATGTAATAAAATATAATAAAACCATTAAAACATGTTCAAAAATATGATAATATGTTACAAATATGATAGTTCAGTCAGATAAAATGCGAAAATGTACTATGACAAAATGGAGAATTTTTAAAAATTATGCTAAATCATTGACCGGTGCACTGTATATGTATATGCCGTGTTTTTTGGTCATAATATTATTATTAATATTTCTTAAGTCAGAAATAAAAGAAATATTTAGTCTTTTGACTCGTGTAATGACGACTGGCTTTTTTTATTTTTTAAGTGCATTAAAAATTGTTTTATCAATATTTCACTATTTATTTTTGATATATTATCTTTTGCGGTGGATTTTTGTGTGAACTTTGGTCTTTTTAATATTGAAATAATCATATGGCCGCTATATACCATTTTTATGAGAAAGGATAACCATTAATTTTAACATTGGAGTTTAGTATTTTGTAAATCTATTATAGTTACTCTTTGCGTAGTTGATAAGGAATAGTCGAGAACATTTTTACGAAATTGATACCGTTACTTATTTTTCACAAGCTAGTTTATATCATTTTAGTCTCATTTTAGATAAAATAAGTTATCTTTCTATTCGCATTGAACGACGTTTTGTTTTTTTGATTACATATCTATAGAATAAATGTAATTCAGAAATTCCATCTATATACAGGCAATAACGGTCAATAATTTATTTAACTTGTGCAGCATTGAGTAATGACTAATATACATTTAAAAATGTACCATCATAATCTCCCTCTCTCTGACTGGTTGCTTTGCATGTGTGTGTGTGCTATATTCATATGCCTACACAGACCGACTGCCATATTATAGACATATAGAATCATAGATAGACGGATAGTATATACACATACTGAAACACACGTTCAGATGCAGTACTTCAGTAGTACTACAACTACTGAGATAGAGAGAGAGAGAGAGATTGCAATTTTGGCTGCCACCCCTAACCCAATGCTCGGCGTCGGCAATTCTCTGCATATATACTATGGTGTGCTTCGATCGATAGGAATTGTGCAGTTGTCTTGTGCGCTTAACTTTCAATATTGCCGGCATGAGGCATCACCGTGAAGAGTACTTACTTGGCTACGGCTTCACGACCGCCCTAGTATTTTAGCAAGCTTCCAAAGCAAAACGCTGTCTGTGCATTTAACCAACCAAGTTTTGGGGATCTTTACCCTACCTACCTTTTACCCCATATCCAGCGTTGTCATCTTTCTATATGTATCTGCCTTCATGGCACAATTTAGGGAATTGAATTTTATAGATCTATCTTTGACCGGACTATACCTCAACAGCCGTTCTCCTAATTCTAAAGCGCTTGCCAACCAGAATCGCCTCATATCCTCTTAATATCAAATTGTCTGCAAATGAGAGCTTCAAATGATGTAATCTCCAAATTGTATTGTCCTCACTTCCTTGTGTAAGTGTAGCCGGTAATCTTCTCCAACACCAGTATTCCATCGACTGTGGAGCAAGAGTATGGAGATAGCCTGTGCTCCGAGTCATGTCATTGTCACACGAGTGAGTGTTTTTAGGAGCTGCTCGGTGGACCTAGGCTGGGAGAGGTCGGTTCACGTTGTGGGCACTGGTGGAGCACGATGCGGCAAGCCTCAAGGTCAGGACCCCTGTCCATCGGGTGTGCATATGGGTCGCTGTCTGCCTCACGCCTGGACACCTATTCTACCTCTCCTGCCGACGGTGGCCGTGGTTCCTCCAGATCTACCTCATCCAGGACGTCGCCCTACCTCCTCACATGAAACAACTCCGACTATAAGTGGCTCTTCTTCACCAGTCCACGGAAAATCTGCAGATCTAGCCGGCCAACTCCTATTCAGTGGTAAACAGCCTCCCGAAGTGACAGTTGGACCCAGGACTTCTCTCACACCGGTAAAAATCCCTGTCATTCAACGTCAATCACCGGATCCCAATTGTCGTCCAGCCATAAGTGTTCCCAGTGACGAGGAACCCAAAACTCCCACTCCTACTGTCGTACCTTCTTCTCCACCCACTCCACCAACACCAAAAGCCCAACAACCCGCTATTGATATCACCAAAACCACAG
>JAYRBW010119323.1:0-17231 GCA_036023295.1 Invenusta paracnida
TGTTGCAAACTTTTCTATCGATGTTCTAATATAATTGGCAGATAGGGGATCTTTTCTGGTGAGAGTATCAGATTCATACTGCTGCTCGATTGATCTGATCATTTTCGATCATTCAATAAATTATTTGTATACATTTTTTGTTGCTGATCAATTTGTAAATTTTAATCTGTTATCGAGGTGGGTTCATTCATTTTCATACGGGTATACTCAAGTTCTGGAATGGCAACCATGCGGCGGAAGAGGCTATTCGACATTTCTTTTATTGACCCGCAATTTTTTAACGAGTTCTCCGCCCCTGTTGCTACAGTACCTGCGAGTAGTGCTTTTTGCGGCGATTGGTGCTGCGGCTGTTGCCAATGCGATAAATAGAGGGATAAGTGCTGGAAAAATACAACCTCGTTGATTGATTAAAAGTTGACGGGCTTTTTTAATACCCTGCCGGTTTACAATGTACTTTACCTTTGTAATGAATAGTATGTGAAATACAGTTTTTGGCAAATTTGCAAATTGCTCCCTTGTTTCTATCAACTTTTTTATTGAGCTTTGAATTAAGTTTCATATCCCTTTTGAAGTAATGATAGGCAATCTGCGTTATAGCCGTTATATTTGCTGATGTTGCTTTTCTAATGAGAGTCGTATACATTTTTCTATCCGATCTGCTTTTAATCAATTGATTAAGAATTTTTTAACTTTTTCTTCATATAATGTCATGGTTTTGTTTGTAATAAAACTAATATAAATCATTCTATATCTTAAACACGATTGTTTATATCTGCTTTATGTTGACATGTAAACAATTTGAGGGGCTTCATTTGGTAAGATGCGAGTACTTGTGCATAATTCTTCAGGTGTTTCTTGATTTAGATCAATAAAGAGGTGAGCATATGGTTTTTTATATGTTGCAGCTCTATATGCTTCAGTCCAGAATTTTCTCTGTCTTGGATACATCTGTCGGGAGAGTACATTAATCCAGCTTAAATTGCGTGGATTTTTTAAAAGAACCATATATATTGAGTATAAATTGCACGTGTTCGCGCCTCTTTACTGCTTTGAAATAGGTTCAGAATCATTGAAATAACTGTACAGTGTGTATGATGAGCCATGCGTGTAAACAAATTACTTTCATTTTTTGAATTTTCCATTTCATTCATTAAATCATCCAGAATAATGATATCATAAGGTTGAACCATGTCAAACGATTCTGGTAATCCTTGATATATAGTATATTGATTTTTGGTCAACTTTGGTGCTTCATATTGACTATACCTGTGAACCATTTTACACGTCATGGCGATTTATCATACATTACATCACGGTTAGTAATCAAATTTTCAATAAATGTTGTGTTTCCAGACATACTAGGTCCCACAACCAACATTGAACTCAAACGCTTCAAAGTTAAATCCATAGATTTTTATATATAATTTTGTTTTATCCTTCATCCAAACTTTTGTTTACAATCATATTACTACGAGTATATCTAGAGAATATTTAATTATCATTTTCATTCTTTACAGAATATTTTCATAGACGACAGGTTTATGTAATTTAGGTTATCCTAAGTTCGTGTGTGTAGAGGGTTGGGGCTTTTTGACTCTTCTCTCTCCTCTGCTTTTACCATTCTAAGTTGACATTTTCATTTGTTGTAAAATATTTTAATCTTTTTCATTTTCATGTATCTTCTCCACAACATGCATGTACTTATGAACCTGAACTAATTCCCGCAATGCGATTTATCCAATGGCCGCCTACACTTCTAAATTTTGTTTTATACTGGCAAAGTCATTATTATGGGTCGCAATGCTTGTACACTGTTACTAAAGTTAGATATCATTTTACGGAATTGTTTTCTGACTCGGAGTTTATATTCAACTAATATGCTAACTATTTGTTATGTTTATTTATCACCAAATAAAATACATTTTTAGCACATTTATGCTTTATTACTTAAATATGACAGAAAAGCTAGGCATGGATAAAGAGGGGGGCGGGATCTACAAAGGTTAACATAGATAAAATAAAGAGAGAGAGGGTTATAGCATATTTCTAGAAAACTCTAGGGAACTCTTAGTATACATTAAGGGAATCATTTAGAAGTTTAGCATATCTTTAGGAAATTTTTAGCATACCGTTAGAGAACTCATTAGCTGAGTTTAGCATATCTTTAGAAAATGTTTAGCATACCGTTATGGCCTATATTGCCAATAACAAATGGCCTATATATGGCCAATTGCAAATATCTATCATTAATAGGACTTAGATTTACACAGACGATATTATAGATGACAATTGTTGTAAAAATTTGGCACCGGGCTAACTTTAAGAAAATAAAATTCCTGGTTTATTCATTAAAAATAGTATATTTGATATATAACAAGTACAAGTAGGATATTTTCAAAAATTTGTGCTTTCCTTAATATAATGTTTTAGAAAATTTCATATTGCAGCCACTGGTTTTTACTTTCTATATTTAGCATATAAAAAAGCTGCAAGTGAACTACTACAGTGTATTTATTTAATTGACGTTTTTCTTCCGACATGTCTTTCTCATATTATTTTCTATTCTAGCTGAATTGCTTTTATTGATTTGATATATTACACGCAATGCATGATACTGAAAAATGGCGTTGGTACCGATTGAATGGGAAACTAATCCTTAAACATATTGATTTAAAGCAGCTAGATTAACACTCGTGATAGCAAATATGTATTTACATAATAATCTTGTTTATACTGTCAGCAGACATAATCAGATGTGTATACTACACAGTTTCTTAATCATTTATTATATTATTAATGTTATATATTTAGTTTTATTTATTCACTGTTTAAAAGCAACGTTCGTTAATCAATTATATAAATTCTTCAGGGAAGTCTATATATCGGACATTGAAACTCGATCGCATTTGTGTGTTTGAAATTATCGTAGGCTGGCTTTTTAACACTGTAGATACGATGTCGCTAATGGATCATGTAAGTTTTATTCCATGTCTAACTGACGCAGGTTATTTATTTGCAGTAAATTATTAACTTATACTCGTTAAAATTATTTTTATATACAAATTAATAATTTTAAAGTAGGTGTAAGATGAGTGTTATAAGATGATAGTATTATAGTTTGATGTATATTTAAGAAAAATTAGGCTATACACATTTTTTATAAACTGATCAGGGTATTTTCAATTTTATTGAATATTGATATTTCTATATGAAATATTAAATCAAAACACATTCATTTTCACTAGTAGTATGTTTGATATGTAAGAATAGAAGTATCTATGTACATATGCTATTCTAAGCTTATTTTCATTTTGTATTACTAATAATTATACTTATAACACTTTATTAAATTAAAGTATTCTCAAAACCTTTTTTCACAAAATGGTAGTTATTGTAGTTTATGTTTGCCAAAAATGGCAAAAAGTGTGTTTTTGCTCAACCAATAAAAAGAAATGAAATATCCGATAAATATGTTAACTCTCTGGTTAATAATATTGGACTTTAGCTAACTACTTAAAAAACGATTATACTTAAGCATTTTGTCTATGATATTTATAATTGTATAACTTCATTCAATTTAATGTGTTCTCAATTAATTTTGTAGGTATTCATCAATTTAATTTTTTATATTTCTATAAATGAAGACATAAACGTATTATAATGACAGGAATTTATTTAATACTTTTTTTATAATAAAAAACATAGTTAACTCAAGTCCAATATTATTAACTAAAGAACAAACACATTTAACGGATATTTCATTTCTTTTATAGGTTGAGCTAACACACATATTGCCATTTTTGGCTTATATTAATATCACAATTTTTTTGCTGCATACATTATTAATAGACCATTTAATGTAGCATTTGATTATTTATAATTATAAAGGTAAGTCCAGTCACACAATTTAATTTTAAAATATGAAATACTGTTTGCTATGAAAAATCTAGCTCCTAGCGACAGTTGCTTGGAAAAATATCATTTTTAGGTCTGAAGAATAAGAATAAGAATTAGAAGAGAAAATTACAAAAAAAATCGTGTTTAGGACCTATCTTGGGTTCTATAATAGTTATGAAAATTGACAAGTTTTTTAATTTTTGGCAGCGCTACACGATAAAATTTAAATCATTTCAAAATATAAATTAGTTTTAAATGGTAGCTTTTTAAAAATTGGCCGTTCTTGTGGTATTCTAATATACCTTGTACGTAGGTTGCTCGCATGAGCTAACAACCTACTACCGTAGGTTTAGTATATAGCTAAAAGATAATAATTTTAATCTTAGCACGACATTCTGCATTTGTGTGTTTTTAACAATATATGTGTATAATACCAAAGGCTGTTAGTATTTCATTGTACATATTTTTCTTGATCACGTTATATTAACTTAGTAAGCTTAAACACACTCTCCATCATACCTTTTTACAAAGGAGTTACATTTGATGTCTTCAATAGATTTATTTTAATAATTCATATAATTTATAAAATGTGGATATATTTTCCTCGTATAATATAAAAAAATTAGTAAACATTACATTTATAATAATATAATTATTATTTATTACATATTTAAATCCGGATAATCTTTGTAACGTGTGTGTGTTTGTGATAATGCATAAAAAACGTTTAGTCTATTCATTAAATTACAGGTTAGATGCGCAATATTTCCGTTTATATCTTTAATGTTAATATATATCTAAATTATACCATAATGTACATTGACATATTATATTTAACCCATTTTATCTAAGTCATACAGTATTTTTAACTGCACACTTGGTAGATTTATTGCATTTTTATATAGATAGATTTACATTTTATTATAAATGTGTATTAAAGGCATTTGTTAGGATGTTTTTTTTAGCTGTTCCATAAAGACTTCTTGCACAGAAGATGTTTCTCTTTACTCAATCCTTTTATTTTATATAGTTACATATATGTAATATGATTTTATGCGTTAATTCCAACGAATTTTGATTATTAGATATAAAAAAATTGGCCTACGATTATTTCAAACACAAATCGAAGAGTTTCAATTCCTGATATAAAGATTTTCCTGAAATTCTCTCTAACTATAGAAATCGATAGAAATGGACAATCCTATCCATTTCTATGTCTCTAACTAAGAAAATGAAAATTAACTTGAACTAATCCTATATGGCGCCAGTAGCCTGTTTCATAGCACAACAAGCTGGAATAAGTTACTAGTAAATCATTAATTTTGATATAATAATATACAACAAATTTGTACTACTTTTTTCCCCTTTTGGGAAATAAAACAGGCTAAAGCGAGTTTTAAATGTTTTTCGTGTTAAAAAAAATTATTTAAATGAATAGTATAATGCGGTTATATATATATCTTGTATGTTTAGTATGTATATATTTTAGAAGTGACAAACAAAAATACTTAATTACACACATGGTTATATGAAAATATTTATATAAATACAAAACAAAATGTTATATTTTTAATGTGTAATACAATGGTTGCATAATAATAGAATAAAAAGCAATTTTTAAATAGAGTATTTTGATATCCTTTAGTAATACTTTATAATATTATACTTTTGTATTTTCTTCTTTCCAGTTAAACTAAAGGAGATATTGTATAAAATCATATAATATTCGTATACATATACACTACCCTCAGAAACTAAAATTAAAATAGTAAAATATTTAAAAACATAATTCACTTAAAATAAGCAGTTGCAATTTTTATTATTAATCATAGTAAAGGAATATTAAATAAATATATATTTGTAAATTATATATAATATACAGATAAAGTAATATATATATATATAAATATTATCGTATTGATTTAAGGTAATATATGCCTATATATAATATCTATTAAACAGTTCAAATTAAAATTAAAACATTATGTAAATATATTTTTACGTACTTTATTTTGGTATTCCATTTTTAATATTTTGTTATCAAATATTAGATTCCGCAAACTAACCAAAAACAAATATTATAAATGTAAAGTTGAGGCAGCCTAAGTGTTTTATTGTCAATTTAACTGCACAGCTCTTCTACATAATACATAAATAAACACGAAATTAACAATTATTTATATATGATCTCTTTCTTTATTTTCAGGCTTTCCCGCAAAACATATTGACATGAAAAATTGAATAACACGATCTGTAATTTTCACAAACATTCATTGTTGTTTTTACATTTACAACTTGACACGCTAATTAGCGTAATATTACTTTGTATATATATATATCAAATTGTACAATATAGATGGAGTCATGAATACTAAATAATCACAAAATTATAGCAACATATAAAGTGCGTTCACATTAAAAATACACATTCTCAGAAATACTAGCAATGTTTCTAATGGGTATAATATATATATATACTTCTACATATACATTTACTAAATGTTGGTCATTTCAAATCATTCAAATTAACGTCAAGCCCTAACTGTATAAAAGTTAAATATTACTAACCCTATCCATACGGGGCCGGCTTTATTTACGCGTCCATATTTGAGATTGGGAGGGGGGATTCATTAGGCCTCCTAATAATTTTTAAACTTCCTCATAGAGTAGAGTTTTGAAACTTCGTATATAGTTAAAAAACATATTTTCTGACGTATTTCATTAAAAAATATGTCAACAGTATGTTAACAATTTAATTAAAGAAAAGTGAACATTTTGAAAAATTAAAATAATACATTTTCAGCAAAATAATAGTTTAATGATAACTGAATCAGTATCCGAATCAAAGTTCCGAATAAAAGTTTCATCCATATTGAGAGAGTTATGGATTTTTTAATATAAAAGTATGTTTTACTATTTTATAAAACGGGGTGCAATTTTAGAATTCGGTCAAGTGACCATGTTTTGGGTGCACGTGACCATGCCTTTGGGTGCATAATAGTAAATATAGCGTTAAAAGTTTTAAAACTTTATTTTGGAAACTATCATGGCTGCTTACATGCTCTATATGTTCATTAAAAATCACAGCAATAATGTAGAAGGTCTCTAAAGGAATAAATATGGTCTGGATAAAGCCAAAATTTTCAATTAATTAAAAACATTCCATTTATGTATTTTGTATAAATTTTTGCGATATAAAACTATACTGTAGAAAGCACTTCTAATTGTCAATTTAGTTAATAACTATATATCTGATGTATACGTACACGTGACATTGAATCAAGTATTTCTTATTTAACCTTGAATATGAGGAGGTTTACATAAGTCTTTAAAAACAAATTTCAATTACTCAAAAATGTGTGTTATTGTGAAAATTTACAAAACTTGATGTTACGATGTCTGTAGTCATTCATTGTTGTGGTGATAAAATTGGAGTAATGACACAGTTGAGAGTGTTATGGTTATTTATCGACACCAAAAACCTCGAAGTTAATATATACAACATTGATACATTAAATACATACATTAATTGTGTGATACCAAACACCACGTTTGTAATATTTACAGATAGTATAAGTAGGTACATATATGGATATTAAACAAATATAGGATGTGTAGACAGAATTAATCCTGATACAAGGATAACTATGATAAAATAACAAAGTCTCAGTGTGTACTGCAGTAAATTTGGTCGTTCAATATGGGTAATGTTCCTTCTGTTATAGTTCAACAAAACTGTACAATTTACAAAAGATAGTGCGCATACATCAATGTGAGTAAGATACATATACATAGTATCACTTGACTAAAAGTGCAGACACTTTTTCTTTTAATTTTTGAAATAGGGCGATACCTAAATAGTAGACCTTCTACTTAACATTAAATGAATGAAAATGATAATATTTAAAAAAAATAGTTTAAACCTTTTGCAATCTAGATAGTACCTTAAAGAATATAAAACTTTAGTTGTATCATGTTTTTATTAGTTATTTTTGTTCAACAAGGGATTAAGCAAGTATTACCATTTTATACATTGGCTTAAATTTACACATAAAACGGATTCATAGCAATTTTATTCCAAACTGCTATTCAATAACAAATAATCAATAATCAATAATTTATTTTCAGTACGAAAATTATGTGTTTAAAACTGGATGCCAACCACAACAGTCAAATGGTCGTTTATATAAATAAACTTAACAAAGACGCGTTTACAGATATCTGTATGTGTATTTTAATGTAGTATGTGTATTTTAATGTATGTTAATTTTATCTAATGTTTAAATAAAATATGAGGCACATTGTTTAACTGGATTGTAAAAAAATTGGAATTTGAAAATAAATTTATATATTTATGAAATTTAAAATTATGTCTAATGCCTCCACTGTATTGTAAGATTGTGTCGGTGGATATAAGAATTATAAGAATAAGTAAGTAATAATAAGATAAAAGTGTAATTGAATAATTAACATATTATTATTCATCTCATTCTACTATTTTTTTAGTGTAAGCTTTAATATGAGAGAATATACGATGATGATGTTCTTTTAAATCTAGTAGAGGCACATGTGAGTAATATACACTCTGATTACTATTGAACAAAATTAACATATAACAACAGTGAACTATACAAACCTATAAGTAGGTGTATAGTAGTGAAATAAAAAGGAGAAGTTTAATAAATACTTATAGTAAAAAATACAAAGCAATACCTTATTTTACTTTGATTAGATTGATAGATATAACATCAAATTTTAGCTTATAATTTGCAGTTTCTAAAAAGAAATTCAAAATCATTTTATCCTCAATTTGTAAAAATTTAATCAGTGTTGCAGTCCAAATTATATTTGAAAATAAATGAGAAAGTTTTGTGGATGAATTGAATCTTACAATGATAATAAATTAATATTTAGTATTAAAAGCAAACAATAATATGGTTTATTCAAGTGTAAACAAAGTCAAATCATATCTATCTTCCAGTTCTGGTTTAATAGTTATCTTTATTAAAAGTAGTAAAGTTTTCGTATACATGTAATTATGGTATTCTTAATGAAATCAAGAATAATAATTAATATCTTATGAAAGTAAGTTAGATTTTAATTAATTATAAATTGAAATCTTGCGTTTAAAACAATACATTAAAACAAAACATTAAAGAAGCAAATATAATTTGTCAAGATTTTCAAGTTGAGTTTTAATTTAATTTTCATAACAAAATGCATGTAACCAGAAAAAATATACCAGTTTAATATTTTATCATTGTATATGAATAGGTATACTATTTGTAACTGAAGACATTTCATTTAAGCAGAAAGCATTGCATTATAAAACCAGATAACAAAAGAATTGAACAATTCTTGAACTATCCATTGGTATATAACACATAACTTCTAGCCATAGTGCCTACTTGACATCAGTGTATACTGGATAGGATTGTATACATAGAAATATGGAAGCCACAACCAAAAAGATACACTGTCAGGTAAATTGTTGAATATTCAGGGCAGTGTAATAAGTTATCAGTCACTGATTAAGTTAGCAAATTGTTGGGAATTTTCTTCAGAAATTCATCGGAAAAGAAGGCATTTCAAAATCCCTAACATTAACATATTTATTTGTTTATAATTCCGTTTTCAAATTTTATTGTGTTTACTATAAACTTGTCACAAATAGAAATATTACAACCAAATTCCATTCAGCGTATCTCTTATTATTAAAGATAATTTTTTAATAAAAGTAATTTATCTATTAGTAAATAAAACGCAACAAATGGTAAATCAGTTATTGAAATTATAGAAATTATGATTTAGTTATAGTAATGTATTTATAATTATCAATTTTTAAAATTACATATTTTTTATCAAATTGTAGTAACTCATACACAGAAAGCCAAGTGGTATTCATTTTTAATAGCTAAAACCTTTTGAAATTGAGATGTAAAATGATTGGTAGTATGGAGTCGATATGTATGTATGAAAAGTAATAAATAATTTATATTATCGCTTTGAAATAAATCACAATGTATTTGGTTTTCTCACAAATAGTAAACACACAGACATGACAACAAGTTGTTGAGGTGATCGTAGAGGCTGGGATTAGTGAGTTTTCTAGGAAACTGAAAAGTAAATTTAGTTTATATAATATAATAATATATAGGTGTCTATATATAAATTGATAATTATATAATATACATAGTAAATGTAAAAATAATATTAATATATATGTACACATTTTAAATTTATAATACGAAAAATTTGTAAATTTATTTCTAAAATATTAATTACACGATATTTTTTTAACAATTGTATTTTTTATTATTTCCTGAAATGTAGTGTAAATGTTTCATTTACGCTACTTCTCGGGTTAACGTTTTACAAATGTTTAATTTCCCACTATCAATGTTGTTATTTACAAAAAAGGAAAACAATTTGTAATATAACTATCAGAAATAAGGCCCGTATAACCTATTAACCATATTTTATTAGTGGCTCATTCATTTCGGATCATTTAAAATCAGATGAAATTTGTTATGTGATATTTTATGACCTTGAAACTTTGGAATGGACTATCGAGAAAGTTGTGCCCATTTTGTCGTATCTCCTTTAGCAGTGGGGTCATCTAAGGTCAATTACATTCAATTTTTAAAATTCCAATTTTGTAAATAGCCAAGACTTAAAGTATCCCGTTGTCAAGGGAGATATAGGACAAACAGCCACAATGTTCCCGATAGTCCACGATGGCCTCTAGGCGATTTTAGTGGTACACTTACCGACATATAATCGGTTAAAATATCTACTTTCGATTCTACGTAAGGCTTTCGTTAATTTCTAAAGGCTTATGTACACTGAACGCGGCGCGGAGCGGCGCGTCGAAAATGCCATCTACACCGAACGCATCACAATGTAGCAAAAATCGATAAAATCTCTGCAGAAAATCTACATATAAACAGAAAAGAAGGAGGACAGTACACTGAGTCAGTGAGCCATGGTTACTATTGATTTTTGACGCGCGTAAAGTTTAGAATTTTCATCATTGATTTTTGACGCGCCGCGCCGCGTTCAGTAGGCCTTAAGTCGTAGTGACTTATGAGACACACGCAGTGCCAATACCAGTGTATATTATGTATGTTAAGCAGCGCCTCTAGGCTGTATACGAATATGACTGCCAGCGTTATTTATAGACTTGAAGGAATAAATGTATCCTTTGTAAACTCATAATTCGAATCACTTCAGTGGAAATCAAGTATAAATTTGTAAAACTATTTAGGCTTCCGATGCCTCTAAGTATAATAAGTGCGATGTTAAACATATTACTATATTTTTACAGTATCCAATATATAGGAAGGTGCTAGACCCATATGAATCATATTATAGCAGTGTACTTGAAGTGTGAAATCCGTAAATCATATGCATTTAATAAAGAGCACTGAGGCTGCTGAAGTGCTATATCGCTCTTGACAAATGCGCCATATATGCTGTGTATAGAATATTAGGAATATTATGGAAGCGTTTTATATTTGAAATGTTTAAATTGAAAAACAAAATATTTAATGTTTGATATGTTATAATAATATACATTTACATATAGGGCTGGTTGACATTAAACAATATAGTCGATATTTATTAATAATAATTACAAATGTGTACCCATTTGTACAATTATGATTATAGCATGAAAAAGTCTAATTTGCGGAGATTCGTTATTAATGTGTTTCGGATGTTGTCATAAACTATTAACATTTCATAAGTTGTGACACAAAGTGGTAGTTAATAGTAATTATTTTAAATAATTTGCAGCCCTAAAACTTTCAATTTATTCTTTTGACAATTTGCCAAATAAATAATTTTAGTGTTAAATATTATTATATAACGATATCCTATGTACGTAGCTTATATATTAATATTTGTAGATCATTAGCCATGTTCTTTAATCTTTAATAAATATGTATACTTTTATGAAGTATAAACTGTGGCGTACATATTATATTAATAATCACAAATAAAATGCAGCATAAAAAATATTTCATATCACATGAAAATATTCAAAACATTATTATTTGCCAAATTATTTTGTGAAAAATTCAATTGTGAACTGAAAAGAAATGGATTGTTAAACTTAGCACTACTAGCATTGATATTTATTGTCATACTAATTTATCGTTCCATATTTTTAATTATTTTTCCTAACTTTTTAATAATCACATCTGAAATAGGCAAAATTAAATATTTTATTCGAATTAAATAAAAAACCATTAAATAGTCAAATTGAACTATAATATGAATAAAATTATCCCTGCATTATTTTAATTGTATAAATAAATAAACTTAAATATATAATAATTAAAGGCAATATTATCGAAAGACAAAACAGCTGCTGGTGCAAAATAATTAATGAAATAAGTATTGAGTATAACTGTAATTTATGTGAATGGCAACACTCTTCTGTTTAGTCTTGCCTATCCTAACCCAACCTAATTGCTCAATATATAAATTAATTTATATACAAAACATCAGCAAACGTCATCAGTAGCTTAATTAGAGGTTTTATAAACATTTTTTATGATCTCAGGTAGAATTTATACAATTAGCATTATTTCACAAAAGCACCCAGCTATAGAATTTAACATTATGTCATCTGTCCCGATTTTATCTGTACCAAGATATGCTATTTTGCTTTATTGTTCTACTAATTCATTGCTAGAGATAATAACAATTACATTTTTACTAAAAAGTGGATTTATTTTACAGGGCAAGTTATTGGAGCATCTCTTGTATATAGCCTTATCAAACTAACATGGGGGTAGAAAGTATATACAGATTTATTTAAATGTTGTTTTATTGCACTTTCCTATACACATTCATTATTTGGACAATCTTTATAGCAAGTCTAAAGAATTTCACTAAATACATCGATGTGTATTCTCAAACTAGGTTGTATGTATGTGAACATTGAACAATTAAAACGATTTAAAATAATTAAAATGTTATCACTAAGCGACTGAATTCTAATAATATTAATTTGTTTAAGTAAGTTATAAAGTTCAAACCGTCTACATGTGCTTTGGAATCAATAAGAAAAGATAAATTAGAAAGCTACCATATCAATATATATATGTTAATCATTAAGTCTATACTTTATTTCATTTTAATCATTCAATAATTGATTGTATATATAATATTAATATGACCCAGATTAATTTACAAGCTTACATCCAATAAACGAGTCTGCAATAGTAACACGTATCTTAAAAGCTTTCAAAAGAAGCGAAGAATTAGAACTCTTCAATTGTTACTGGAAAACATGTAGGTAGGTATTACACTAGAAAGAAGATACATCATAGAAAACGCTTAAATACAAACACTCTGTGAAATCATCGCTTTACGTATATTAAATAAAGTCATTTAAGATGGCTTCGTCGTCGAATTCCATCTAATAAAAACAATATATTCTCAGGAATTGTCGAGATTAAATAAATGTGAATGTCATCTGTTTATAAGCATCGATAGCAATTTAACAATATTTCAGAATATAACTTGTATTTATGTATATTAGAAATTACATACCTGTTACGAGGATTGACCATCATTGTCATGCGCTGTGGAAGCTTCCTGAGTTTCAAATCTGACAAATAAAGAAACAAAGAATTCGATCAAAAAAGTTGAAAATTTGTATGGGACAAAAATATAAATATTTTTACATACATTTGATTAAGCTGTTAATACAATTTTTATGATAAAAAACAATTAACATTATAAACATCAGCATTTATTTGGATGAAAAATAAAAGTATAACAAATAATATAGACTACACATTTAACATTCACTAAAATTTGAACTGATTACAATTTTTCAAAACTAAAATAAACGTTTATTGTTTCTCATACAGCATGGATTTGAATTCTCGTATAATGTAAAGTTGAATTCAAAGCTCTTGCTGCAAAAAGTAGTTTATTATCGTAATTTTTTTGTAGGCTCTCTATAATCACGCGATTAAACTATTTAGGAAGGAACAGAAAGCCTATCCCAAAAGTTTACTAGAATAAACGACATTCTACAGCAAGACCGGCTTTGATCTACTCTCTCTAATATCATGAAATAAATCTTTTCTTTCTACTTTGTCTTATCTTCTAATATATGTATATGTTTTTTATTACTAGCTATATCTTAAAAGTAAGAAATTAATGGAACACGGGACAAAATGTGGAGTGAATAAATTGTATAAACGAAAGATATTACATTGCATAGATAATGTGTTACAAAAGCGAAATTCCTTTGGTTTTTTTTCTAAAACGTTTACATTAAATTAATAAAACATCGAATTTACGCAACAAGTTCTCACTAGATGTAGACTTAAGACAATTCTAATGTATAATTTCAAAATGTTACATCTGTGTTTTTACCTTCATATTTTACCCTCTACTCTGTTCTTCACCACCTTGACTATCTTAACCTTATATATACTATGGGGAGGGACCCGGCCTTTGAACCACCCTATCCCACATTTTTGCTGTGATTTTTAAATGATAAAAAATTGAGCAATGTAAGCTTCTGTGACTTTTCTCCAAATACAGTTGTATAACTTCTAACGCTTATATTCCCAACCAAAGAGTCACCTGACTAGACACTAACAATTCACCGCACGGTAAAAGATGAGTAATTAAAGATACTTTTTATATTAAAAAAATACATATATCTTTCAAATCGACGAAACTCTAGTTTATGTTCTATATTATTTTGTGCCTAAATTCCAAAAGTACAATTAAAATAAACTTTTATTTCTGAAAATAACAATATTTTTAAATAGCATGTTTTCGATATATATATTTTTAAATAATGATAAAATATATTTTAGACTATTTTTCAATGTAATATATTAGAAAACATACTCCCGTATAAACTATTATCAACAAATTTAAATGTAGCAAGAAACACTATTATTATGTATGCTACAACATTACACTTAACACAAGAATTATTATAAACATGCAACGTTTATTAATGTTAATATTAGAAGTTAACATTAAATACAATATCTTTCGCAAGGAAATTTATGTTAAAATATGTTTTAGTCGTTTAATGTTGCTTGTCTAAAAAATACGCATTTCTTTTATACTTGATGTATATCCGAATTACAACAATTTTCAGATTTATATATATCAAGTTTTTCTTTTGCTTCATTAAGAATTAAAGTTAAATTCTTAATTTTTCTGAACTACTTTATTACTTTTTAAAATTAACTGAAGCTGTTCTCTACGAAAAATACATAATTGTTGGTCAACGTTTATAAGTATAAATTTAAAAAGTTATATATAAGATATATTATGCACGATATTTAATTGCATACAAATGCACATATAAATGATGTATTTTGAATAAATGAGATTTTAATACATGAAATATCTTTTGAAAACTCAAAACGCGTTGTATTCGTATTATAATTAAATATATTTTTTAGAAGCAATTAAAAAATATGTGTAATTATTATATATGTCTGGTGAAATAATTTAAAAAATGTAAACAGTTAAATTGTAATTACAATTAATTAATTATAATTGGGGAAATAAAGAAGATATTTTTTTATTTGCACGATTGGTTTTAAGTAATCTAGAAGCGAATGGAATACGTTTTAATGTCGTTTATTTAAGCTAAGCGATACTTCACAAAACGTATTTGAAACATTTCAAATTTTTATTTCACAGACAAAAAAGAATGAAGAAATGAGAAATTACCGTTTAGAACAATATTAGATTCTTTATGTCAATAGTATTTGACTTTTTATTATAGTTATATGCAAATTGGTGTTCCTATACACTCGTGGCCTGCTTCTTCTTGGTGTATTACTGTTGTCAAGAGTTAGGCTAGTGATGAGCTCTAATAAGAGTGAAACAGCGCTGTCCTAGTCTCCCGTAGCATCAGTAATATACCGAAAAGTAAATTTGAAAGTTGGGATCATTGTGGTATTCTTGACTCATACTTCCTATCACAGATTATACATAGATCCAGACTTAACGTATTTGTATAAAATCTTTAGAATATAAACGAATTTTTATTGATCTACGATTATGTTATAAAATTGTTTACCATTTTGTAGATATTCCATTTTCAATTTTTTTAATGTGAAAAATACAACGTATAACAGCAACTAAAAAAATTCAACGTATAAAATAGAACGAATCATGAAAAATTATGTATAAATTTAAAAAATTATTGTAACTTCTTGTAATTTTTTTTTTCTTTTTTAGGGTGGTTTTAATCTGAAATACATAACATAATATTATTGTAAATTCGAAATCTTTAAGCGTTTTAAAAAATAGTTAAAAGTTAATTTAAGTCCGTTTTTTATTTTTTATAAATAAAATATTTTTGCTGTTGAAATATTAATTCTGTACTGAGAATTAGTTGACATCCTTATAAATTGTATACATTTACTGCTTACATACAATCGACGTGTTTTTGTTCAAGCAGGTAATACGTACCTGTACTCGCCTTTTGTTTATTACAATAAATATATTATTATTAGTATTATTAAGTTAATATAATCAACAAAATAATACGTTAATGTCATATCGGATGACATTAAGACTTTTTAATGCTAATTGGTAATTTGTTAAAAAGTTAACAGATTATAGAATTTTAATGCATTAGTAAAACAGGTCTATATAATTCGTTATGTCTCTGCCTTAAATTCTCTTCGTCACAATAAATGTATAAAAATTTGTCCCGCCGATAAGGGGGGAGGGAACAATAGTTATTCTTGACGTTTCTGAATATCCTCCAAAATGCGAAATTTATTTTCTGATAATAACACTTATCAGAATAATAATAATAATAATAATACTTTAATTAAATGCAGTCGTCTTTCGACAGAAAATTGAAATGTATTGCGGATAATTGCCATTGTTCATAAATCTTTTATTTTATCGTTTAAATCCTTTCTTCCTGCACTGCCCTATGCTTATGGTCTTTCTAAAATTCACAAACCTAATTGTCCCTTTCGTCCTATTATTTCTTATTGTAAATCTGCTTCGTAAAAACTTTTAAAACATTCTGCCTCCATTCTCTCTCCTCTTTTAGGTTCTTTCTCTAATTCACATTTAAAACACGGTAGTGATCTCATTAATGAGTTGAAAACTTATAATTTTAAGCGTGTTCATAAATTAATTTTATTCGATGCTGTTTTCTTTTTCACTAATGTTCCACTTCCTCTGACCCTTGAATTTTTGCAATGTAAATTGGCTTCTTTCGATAATTTCCCTTTATAGTCCGGGAGCCCAGAGGCTCCAGCCTAATGGAACGAGGTCCCAACAATCAACCCCCTAGATGTTTAGTACTA
>JAYRBW010119334.1:0-17230 GCA_036023295.1 Invenusta paracnida
TTAACTGTTCGTATTCGTTGTATGTTTTTTCTTCTATTTTTCATGATTCCCAGTCTCATAAATATACGCTTTATTATTATTTTATAGTATATGACATAAGAAATTATTAACGTAAAATAATAAATAAATATTGACTCATATTTCAATTCCTATAAATTATGTATATATAAGTACGTTGAAGTAAAGGCAAAGAAGCTAACATACATTTTGTAAATTACATGTTAACTGTAATAAGTCTTTTGTCTATCTTCACCTGTTAAGTCATGAAAATAATTTCCACCAAGCTTTTAATTGGAGTATCTTATGATACTGCCGGTAACTACACTGTCCGTCTAGCCCTGGAGGCTTTGTACATTACAACTTATAAAGACAATCTTATTAATGGTTGCTCTGGAAGTAATCTCGCTAGCTTTATTGGTACTTAATTGTTTTCTCCTTCCCCTGATACTTCTAGTATTAGGTTTTTCTCTATTCTTATTGACTATGTTTATTAATCCTGTAACTATGTTCTCGATATACGTAATCCATTTCTGTTAATTGTACTCATACGTTATATACCAATTTATTGTATGCAAAGCTTGTTAGTATTTTAGTCACCTGAGGAAGACTTCGGTCGAAACAGCTTTCGTGTTTTATAACATTTATATCCAATTAAGTGTTTTAACACACCAACCTCTGTTATTTATATATAGATAATTATATATATATATATAAATTCTAAGGATTTTATAACTAACATAAACGAGGTTATTATAGTAGGCAATATTATTGAGGTACATTGAAAAAATATGAAGTTAAGGTAAGAACCGTACATTTATTATCTTTACAAGTAATTTATTCATCACTTCACATTTTTAATATCTTGCATATAAGTTAATTTCTCTTCACATGATACTATCTATATAAAGTACCTATATCTAAATATTTGACTTTGCTCTATTAAAACAAACACTCCCACGACCACTTACATCAATTCTATTTAATTGATAAAAACTGCGTCATACACAGAAAATCAGAAAACATACACAGCCTACATCACTTTATTGTGTATAAATGAATCAGAAATGCACACACGATACACTGGTTGTAAATAATAAGGGCGATGTTTATTAAAACAGGTATTAAATGACAAATCAAGTCTTTTAATTTTTAAAGATGGTATTGTAAGATCCTTTCTCGGTTAAAGGTATTTACTGTGGTATGGAACGTATCGTGCACATAAAGAGGCTATACCTAATATATAGTTATACTGACCAACGTGTAAAGAAATATAATAGATTACGGTAGAATGCGTAAGCAAACAAATGATTGTAAATGTATTACACAATGTCACAATTATATATGCATATATGTATTTGTCTTTGTACCTACACCTCTATATGTATAAGAAGGCGCACACGTCCTACTCCAATTCAATATATATACATAGCAGTATACCTATTAGAGGAAGAGTCGTGTCCATTAAAAGTATGCATTATCCACAGAGATAAATTTATATGCACAGAATACTTACAATAATGTTCCGTCATTATACCAACTGATTTTCGAACTGCTACGTGTTTCTCAATTTTAATATATATTTTATGGTAGGTATTTAGACGGATTTTACATTACAGACACTAAATGTACTACCAACAATACTCTGCAATATATTGATTAAAGCTATTTTTACTCGACAATCAAGTGGGTATCGATTTTTGGATTGGTGAATACCATGAGCAGCGTCGATAGCGAACGTATACAGCCACTGTACTTATTTGGTATACCTACACATTAATATATATATACACCTTATCCCCATTGTGAATAACTGGTCTTACACTTGTGTATAAATTCTGTGTGACATTATTTTTGTGTTCCCTATAAGTCAATGAAAACAAAAGCATTTATCTGAAATCAATTCTTATCTTGTGGAACTAATGGATTAATTATACACACAATCTTTCAAGTTTAAAAAGGTACCTGTATATTTCCTTTGTTTACATGAATTAATAATATAAGTCATTATTTAGTCACTTCCCATATATTATAGATACATAATTATTATATCTAACAAGTCTTAAAGAACTTTTTCAAAAATATTTTTTAATCTGGTGAGTCCCTTAAATTTGTTGTTTTAATCCCTAAACTTTCTTTCATATTTTTTGTGATATATTTTTCAGTCACTGGAATCTAAAAGTATAAAACGTATAATTTGTATTTGTACAGATAGGTATCTCAAATATTAGACTTTTGTAAAGCAGATTAAATTTTAAAATATACGTTACAAAATTGAATTTGTCTAAGGCTAGCTTTATGCTAATCTTGAGGATATCTAAAAAGATTATATCTACTCCAATGGCGTATCAAAAGTTCATGGACTGATCCTATAATTCTTTTTTATTGATCCAAATGGAATTTACAACACGTTTAAAGCAGCATTCACGTTCTACTGAGGCTGAAAATTTAATTGTAAGAAAATTGCAGTAATTTCTATAAAGTTATGTTAACAAATAGTATAGACGAACGTAAACGTAAAACAATGGAGCAGAGCTAAAATCAGTTGAATACTGTCAAGACAACTTTAACTGTGTTTTAAGTTAAATATATATTATGAATTTTTGGATACGTTTGATTACTATACAGATGAGATTTGAATTTGATTTTTCGATACCGAAATTAAATAAATTTCCAATGTCACCTAATAGGTCACACTGTAAGCCAAAAGCAGCCCATATCCACAGAATGTGATACTTACTACAAAGCCCTCATGGACACCAAAGATATATTGCGCACCCGGATTTTCTATCAAATATCGAATAAATCAATGCACAAAACTATTGTAATGTCATCGACACTGAGCATTAACTTTCTCATCAACATTGTCTATTAATAGTAAAGAAGGTCAATTGACATAGATATAATCCTATACTCTTAAGACAATATGATGGACCCCGCACAGCTCAATTAATGCAATATAATAATAAGAGTTTAGTTCAGGTAACTATTTCTCCATATATAGCTTTGACATAGCTTTCTTACTCCATTTTCTTCCCTCATCAGAGGTCATTTCTGTATCAGATTTATTTAGTTTCTCATAAGAAATTTAAAAAAATCATTTTTGTACTCAAGCATAATCTAATCGAGTGGTAGAAGCAAGTAATTCCATAAAATGATCATCATAATCAATGACTATTAAACGTTGACAGAGCCAAGAAGAATTTTGACTTCAATTTATACCATATAAATAAAATTGGAGGTAATTTTCTTATATACCGATAATATAGTAAAAATGTTAGTATATATCAACGAACCATTTTTTTACACACCTCAAAATTGTAATATCGAGACAAGAATTTATATTATTAATGATTTAACACCAGCTTATAATTAATGTAATTTCGCTATTCCCTAAATTCATCAAATATATTATATAGTAATATCTTAATATTAAAATGTTTTTAATCAATTCATTAAGAAAGATAATAGTTAGAACATTTTTAAAAGTCAAAAATTAAAATTAAAATTATAACACAAACCTTACTTAGAACCATATTGTTTAAATTAATATATATTTAATTTTTCAATCTGTCGCTTGAATTATTAATATAAATATTATTTAGTTAATTTATTTTAAAAAAAATTTTGTGTTATACTACATATTTCTAAATTTATACATTATTCGGTCACTTGGTATGACTTAAGTAAAATTATTTTTTATTTTGACTGTACAAAACTATATATAGATTTTTGTATATCTGTGTACACACGTAAAGATATCGTAATAGATATGAATTTATTGATGCAATCAAAAATTATAAGTAACTTCTTTTGTTATTGCACCACAATGATAATTAATATTTTTCGGTGAATGAATTGATTAATTTTTATCGATTATACTTAAATATGTGGCATTTTATAAGTGACAAAGAAATTTGGTTTGAATAATTTAGGTATAGAAAATACATATGTGTAAAAATAATATATCTTTAATGACTTGAATAATTAGTTATATTTTTGATATCCGATATTTATAGTAATAATTAATTTTATTAACGCGTTTGTCTGTGACATTGGGTCCTCTCTTGCACAATGAGTTAGCTTGATCCAATCCGATGTCACGAATGTCCTCAGGCCAGTTTCTCGCAACGTCATCGCCCGATCACGTAGATGCTGAGGAGCGCGGCTCAGTCGATCTAGTGTGTCGAATCCAGCTTGGACCTCATCAGTCATCCCAGGTTTTCGCCTGGTTTAAGGAGAACCTAGAAGTGCATAATGGATCTCGGCACCACGTGAGAACTTTGCCTTCCTTCCTTCAATTTCCGACGTATAGTTAGGCACCCAGATATTCTTCCGTCCGAAAGAATGAAAATATTTAAGAACTGGGTATTATTAAACAATTGACTTATAGGACATCGATTTGACCAATTCATGTAGCCTTAATAGGGCCTAAGGCTGGGCGGGGCTGAGCGGGGCTGGTCTTGCACCAATGACATGTTTGGTGCAGGATCCGGCACCACTTCTTGTGCAGTTTCGGTTGTGGGCTTCTTTTATTTGTGTTTATATATCAAAGACGTTTAAATATACTATATAGATAGTATATTTAAACGTCTTTGGTTTATATGAGTTTAGGAACGTTTCCCGTTTCCAATTAATTGATGATTAATTTAAGCATTCTTGGCAACTTGGTCTCTTGTTGTGAATTTGTTTGATTGCACTGAGGTAAGTAGGATGACATAGGGCTGTTTTATTTTTTACTTAAAGGTTGCTTTTGCTATTTTTTAATGGGAATTTCGTGCATATATATATATATATTCTTTTTTATACTTTTTAGATAAATTATTAATTAGGGCGTGTTTATATTTTTTATCCATATAGGATAGATTTCTTCGTACGTTTATATTTTTTAAATTAACAAATCCGAGTTTATATCTAAAAACAACTATACCTTTTACAGGGAATAGTTTTCTGATATGATTAATAATCCTAACCTATAAGTTATATATGTATGTTGGTCTAATTTTATAAACATATAGGAATCGAGGAACTATTTTAAAGTCTGCGATATAAATATATATGTAGTTATCAAATAAATCTTTATAGTATAACATTATCATTTATTCGTCGCATTATATCCGTATTTCGTTAACTTAAATATCACAAATATTGATTAACATAATAGGTACATAAATTAATACACTGCCTCATAACATATATGATATATCTATATACATAATTCGTTAAACATGTCTAAATGTACATTATATGCATATTATTTATACAAATTTAGGTAAATATTTTGTAAAATGGTGGGCAATAATTTATCATTTATAAGTAAACAAATATAAATGTCAATTTTCATAATTTTTTTGTATTGATCGATGAACATTTTAAATAAGACATTTTATAGTAAAAAATATACAATGGTATATTTGTGAAAAATAATTAATGTTTACAAATTGTTTACTTATTTTCTTAAAATGCATGTCATTTGATAAAATCAATTAATTAATGGTGGGAATTATTTCTTGCTGAAACGAATACTGCAAAACTCGACTAGAAAATAAACGTATATCTTTTATTTTCGTTTTGTTGTTTTATATCTTATATACAATATAGTCTGTTATATGTAAAGCTGTAATCGTCATATTTACAATTCAAAAAAATAGTTTTAGTCTTATATATATATATATATATATTCAGTAGTTAGTGATATGTACTACTATTAAGACGTCGTGATTTAGCCGGTTGTTGTAAGACCTCAATAGAATCAAACTGACTTGTGTGGGGGACTTCGTGAAACTCCGAATGCTTGCGCTGCGAAGATATGTTATGTTGTAAACAGGAAAAGGGTTCGTGTGTTACTTCATGTGTCGCTGCTTCAGCTGCAGTGTTATTAGTGTGTCTATCTGTAGCTACTGCAGTAGTGGACATCAAGGCGTAGCCGAAAAATACCTGCTGAATATCCATCATCGCTTTTAGTTGAACAACGGGATCTGAAATTGAGCGCAGTTCTTCAGCGACGTACTTTCCAAAGTGATAAAACTTATCCATCTGCTCGTCTAGGTTAGGCTGAGAATTATTTCTCTTTGATATTTCAGGGTTGGTGTGATGTGTTCCTTTTGCGGTTATCGGCGTTCTGTTATCGTCAATTAGCGGGCAAATAACTTCTTGTCCAGATGTCAACTGTTGAGATAAAAGAACACTGTTTTGATTATCATTTGATCTCGGATCCAAAGAGTTTTCTGTTACGTTATTGATGCAATAGTTTGTGGAATTAGGTACAATGTTCCCTTTAAAATTATCCAAAAACGTTGCACTGTATGGTGATGAAGTTGAAATGGTTGTCGCAAGTGTTTTGTTAAAACTCCTTTGATTCTCCTCCTTGTTTCTCTCCAGATCACCAATTTGTTGTCTTCCTTTTGAAGTTGATGTTGAGCCAAACCTATCATCGAAAACATAAGCTCCCACCAAAGAAGTAGACGCCTGGATTTTTCTGTCATCCATAATTTTATTATTATCATCTTCTATAGGTTCATTTTTTATGACGTATGTCTCCATAATTGGATCTTCAAGGTCAAAACTGTTGCTATAACATTCCGCACTTCTTGGCTGGTAGCTATCTTTTAAAAAAGAAAGTTGACTGAAAAGAGGCCATCTGGGTTCGGCATTTGGACAGTTATAAGCCACTTTCATTTGCAGTTTTCTCAACTCGCGAGTAAAATTATCACGAAGAAGCTTCCATTTCCGTTTTATCTCATCAGTTGGTAGGTCCATTTTCTGGGCGATCTCGATCCATGTTTTGTCTTTTTTCTCTGAATTTTTGTAGTCCTTTAAAGAAGTGTTGTATAGAAAGGGATATAGGTGCACATAACTGATCAATTTTTCCTCCATATTCATTCTTTTTTATTTAAAATGTAAGATATACGTTCGTTGTTGCAAATTGTTATATAATCTTTTGTCGAATATAAAACTTATTGAAGACAGTAAATAATTATCTGTAACAAAATGCAGAAGAAAACAATTCGTCCATTTACCAACTAATCCCGAGCGAATCACAACCGTAACTGGTAAAGTTAGAAGTGCAGGCAGCTAGCTATACTAACTGAGTATTTATATCGGCAGTTGGCAGTCACGCAGCTAGCTCTATACCTAATACTTAGTCGAGCGCTTTATATTCCCTCTTAGTCAACGGCTAAGAGGGAGGGGTGTATGGCTAACGTTAATATGCGATGTATGAGAGAGAGAAAAGTGTAGTTCTCTTGCTGGATTATTTTATCGATTGATTCACATAAGCAGTAAGCAGTTAGCGTCGTTACTACAGCTGCAAAATAGCAAGTCGAGCAGCTATAGACTGCAATGTCGTCTTAGATTGATTTTTGGAACAGCCAAGCTATATAGGTCATATTATTTATGTTATGAGTTAGGTTATGTATGTAGGTACGAATGTTGTTGATATTAGAACATGATAGGTAGGTATATTATAATCAATACATGCATGATATCATGAAAAGTTTACAAATATAGTTTATTATAATGCATCTAATACCTACCTACATCTAGATATATAAAACATATAAAACCTAAATATATATAAATTTGGAGTGGTAAAACACTAATCTCAGTGTTAGTAATAAAGAAGTAAAAACCAATACAATTGATAAAGAAATAAAAATATTTTCCGAGACATTTTGGTTAGCTCCTACTATGGTTATAATTTTATCAATCTAATTATTAATAAGTTGACAACTGGTACATGGTTTTAAATATAGACAAACGAAGACAATTAACTTAAGAAGGATTACATAATATAATAGAAAAAATAGTATTGCATAATATTAAATTATATAATTAAAATGAAAACAAATAATAAACAATAAATCATATTACAATTAGCATCATAAAATCACATTAAGGCATAATCCATTTGATAGTAACCAAAAACAAGATATACGAACAAAATATCCAAAAATCTATCCAAAGGTTTATTCAAAATTTATTCTTCAAAAACTTTTTCTTCTGCCAATGTTCGCTATATATAGTTCTAAAATCAGACATCCTTTCTCTCTCAAGAATAAAATATTTGTTCTGTTTATTCCGTCTTTAAATTCCCAAACTAACAAATCTATAGCTAATTCGTTTTCATCTAACATTATTTTTAATTATCCAAACAAACTAAATTTAACATTTGTTCTAATCGCTCTTCTCCTCCAGTTTCTCTTAACCAAACGGGTGTTTACCGTATTCCTTGTAAAAACTATAATACAATTTACATAGAAGAAACGAATCGGGATTTTTCACTCGTTTGAAAGAACGTAAAGCCGCTTTAAAAAATAATAATCTGCATAAATGAATAAAGATGTTTATGGCATTCAGATATCAAAATTGTAATAAAACTAATTTATTGTTAGCTATTTTTTTAATAATTAAATTAAAATTTCAACATATTAATTAATATAGTAAAATATTTTACATTAATTTACTGTTTTTATTACTGATTTATAGTACTTATGGTCTAGGCCAACTTTAAATATTGCGACCAAAACAAGTGGTAGGTATTATTGTCTGTTCATAGCTAAATCAAGAAAGTAACACGAGAAAATAAAAAAGCAATAGAACTCATTTTTATCTTCGTAGACAAGAATGATAAATAACTTATGGATAACTATGTATATGAGAAATAAAAAGCCACAATAAATAAAACATTTATTATACATTAGGTACTTTTCTATGATTATATTTTTTATTTGATTTTTATAATATAATGTAATGTATTGTAATGTAATATAAAATGCCGATCTTTATTATATCAAGAATAAATAACAACTTTTTTTTAAATTACAATACAAAACGAATTTGATTGATACATTACGGTTAACTACTAAATTAAAACAGTCATTTGAAATTAGATGTAGATTATGTCTATATTTGAGCATTCATTGATTATTAGATGAAGTATGATATATACCTTATACGTTGAAATTTTGAATGTTAATCACATTTCCTCTTCTACATTCAAATCACAAATGTCGAAATTAAAAGATGATGCTTTGGATTTTAATATCTCTTCCAATTAAACTCGATCGGCAGTTTCTTAGTCTGATGCTCATCTTCGTGTTGTCTTTTTAAATATGAATCTGTCGTGTTGTTGTCATCAATATGGTCTTTCAATTGTCTTTGTCTCCCATGATAAAGTAAAGCTAGCTATAGCCTCTATGTAGTTTCTGACGTTCTGTAATATCTTTGAACGGAGAGAGCATTTTTATGACCCATTATCGTGGAAATTGTGGAATCTGACAAACCCTTTTATGCACTAAGTTAATCCCAGCCACACGTATGCAGAGATTGGTATACTGTTTGCTCAATTGACAAATGGTAAAAAGTCTTTTCATAAGACTGCCAAGTTTATCTTTTCCAGCAACGTCTTTCGAAGACACAATACCTGATTTAGATAATAATGAAAAAAAATGTATATCCATTTGTTTCTGACGGCAATATAGCAAGGTACTTTCAAAATTTTTCCACTGGACAGTTTACATCAGATGAATACATTTTTGCTTATTTCATGCCTTCGTATTTCTTGCTAGAAAGGGACGCTTTGGAATTTTTGTGAAGCAAGGTAGTGGCTATGTTTACGAATTCTTTGCCATTTTTATTGTCAAATGCAAACTTGTCACGTTTTCGGTTGCGTAGATTCTCGCGGTCACGTATTTGAAAAATGTATTAAATTAAACAAAACATCATCCTGTAAAATAGCGTTATCATCTGAAGCGGAAAATTAATCTTGTATTTTTTCAAAATCGTCAGTAGAAATATCAACATAGTTTATTTTTCTAGGATTTCCTTCGCGAATAAATTTCTTAATCATCCCTTTCAATATCAAATTGGCCCTTTTAAATTGAGATCCATGTAAAATATCTATTTGTTGCTTTATTTCTGCTGATGATTGGAGGCACGAAATCAAATTATAAACGAAGGGGAATACAAAGAGTCATCTACTTTACGAATTTGACTATAAAATAAACTAAGATTATCGTGTAAAATGGTTTCGGGAACGATATGAAAAATATAACTTAATTTTCTTTGTTTAGTCATGTTTTTAATCTTTGATAAGAATAGATTCAAAATTTTCAATCTCATCAAGGTTAAACTAATTAAGAAAATTAGGATCTAACTCCACTACGAGTCGCTCATTAGATTCATTAGCAGCAAAATTTAACATTTCCGTATCTAATCCTGAAATAATAATTCTTGGGATATTTGATAAATTTAACATGTGGTTGCTGAATGAGTTTCAAAATTATGACAAATTAGGTTGATATGCTGATACGAATCAATATTTAAATATTTAAATAATCTGATCATCTATGATCTATATCTATGATGCTAAAAAATATAATCATAGATATGTATAACACAATAACTTTATGGATTTTCAGTTTCTGGCTATAATGCTAAATTATTAAAAGCGTAAGCTTTCCCCATTTAGCAAAAAGACATAATAATGGAATGGCAAAATCTTGGATTTAAAAATACTATATATATCAAAAGTTTGATAATTTTTATGTATAGAACATTCTTTATTACACCACACAGAGTTCTATTAGCCAGAGTTCTCAATGGTGTAGTGGTTAGCATATCTGCCCATCAAGTGGAAGACTCGTGTTCAATTCCAAATTGTACCTATAATTTTAATAATTGTTTGACAAGTACATATAATTTTTTGGAAAATTTCTTTGATGTTATCTACATATAGATAACCTGTGTGACCGTTAGTATTATTAATAATAGATTTATCCTCATTGTATAGTAGGTACTAAGCGCATATATATATAAATAATATGAACAAATCGAAAGACTCCGCAGTATATTGTGAAAATTAATATAATAATTGACTATTGAAATTTTAGAATAAAAAAAGTAAAAGACACTATTATATTTCGTGCGCACACAACTGAAGAGGGGGTGTTCGCACGAAATATTGTTTCTTATACTTTTTCTTTTCATTCTCAAAATTGATGCACAGGTCAATGCTCTTGCTATATATAGATAAATAATACAAAATAATATTTAATTATTATTGCATTACCATACATAACATGTAATTATACATAATTGCCGTAATACTTTCCTTGTAATCTATTTTACACAAAAGATACGTGTATGTATTATTTGAATTAAAATATTGTAGCGATTGTGATTTTAAAAACATGGGACCACAAACATTTTTAAGTCATGAGTTGTAACCACTTTCTCAATGACTTCATCGTATCCACTAATTTCAGATAATCAATACACGATGTGAGTCACGCCTCCGATTGTCCAATCTACGCGCATCAGACGCCGGTCAATATATTTGCCATGCGAGAAGCAACATTAGCGGAGAAACTAACGTTTCCAACTCCCACCACCCGGCTTCCATGGTTACATCACGGGTCATCCAATTGAATTTGCGCGATAAGTCTGACGCAAGCAGTGGAAGCGTGTCCTTTAGGTCGCTTTTAAAAAACTTTCGAAAGATCAACCAGAACAGTGCTACATTGCAGGACCGGGAAAATGGTTCATCGGACCAATCATCAATTGGTTGTGGTGAACACAAAGGTGGCAACACGGTTTTCGTCAGTCAAACACCAAATCAAAAGCAATCAGGGTCTGTCGGTGCCAAACCCGAGAAGCCTATAAAGGTAACTGTTTATAAATATTTGCTTATTATATAAAGTTGGGAGTATGTGTATATATCTAGTTACTTATATACAATTTCATATCTGAATTTAGTTACTTATTATAAGTGATATATAAAGTTTTGTTAATTTCGATAATACATATATGTACACGACTATATTGTCAATTTAAGATTTAAACTATAAGAGAAGTGCGCATGTATATAGGTAACTAGTAGGTAAAGACTAGCTCAACACTGAAAAATAGTAAATTTGCTTAATATATTTCTATTAATGTTATATTCCATGATATTCATGATGCATAATCATACCACGTATAGCAAAAATTAACCCATGCCTTATGTTCGTATGGTAAATATCTTTATCCATATCAACATTAAATGTTATGCTTATATAGATAAAATTAAGAAACGTATAATTTTCTTAATTAACGTGACATTTATATTTAAAATATATTAATAATTATATATTAAACTGATTATATATACATATATATATATAATTCAGCAAAATGTCTACACTTACACGTATATAATATTTATAAATCGGACTTTCAACATTTTATTTTATAATTCTGCATTTATGTATAATATTATATTTTCTTGTATGTGTTTGCATATTGCAGCCGAAAAAGGCCACCCTCTCAAAGAAAGATTTCTCCTCTTTAAACCAGGACAGTACTCAGAAAAATTCATACCCTCAGTGTCCATCCCTTACAATTCATCCCGGTGCCTCTTCATCATCCACATCCACTCCATACAAGTCAGAAATAAGCAAGAAACCCAAGAGTGCCCCAGTATTCTCCTGTCACAATACTGGCTGTGGAACAAGTGGAGACGGTTTTGTCCGTTCTTACACTCCTGGTGGTCAGGCAAAGACACTTTCGGGGCCAGAAATCCTCTCTCAATTGCGCTCTTCTTTGCGCAAGACTCCACGGAAACTCATGGTCCCTCCTGATCAAAGTCACCTGCAAATGGCCGTTAGCTCCGACGAATCGTTGGTACAATTCTGGCGCCGGCGAGAAGCTGAGGTGGCTGCTGAAATGAAATCGGCAACTGGCCGCCTTGCTGCTGCCAAAATGCCGCGTCTACATCAACTCAATCTTGTCGTTAAGCACTCCTACAATAAGTGAGTCACCACCATTGACTGGTCCGGGGACTTAGTATAAATACTTTCTTAAAACCAATATACCTAGTGTTTATAATATCGACGTTTTTATTTATTTATGTATCTTAGTCAAGACTTTAACTATTTAACAAATATGGCTTTCCAAAGGAAAATAAATGCTCCATTAAGTATAATATGTATTTTTGTGTGTATATATGTATATATAATAAGAACATTTAAGGGACTTTCATGATTTTTTGCATCCAATATTTTGATCGCATACAGATAACATTTTTAATCACATTAACCATAAAAATTAGTCAAATATGGACTTTGACATAATAATTGTTTGTATATCTACTCCAAAATAAATCAGCCTTAATATATGAAGCTATACTACTACTAAGTTATAGTTAATGAAAGTGTACATTTAATTGTGATACATTCTACATATAAATACCTAAGTACAATATGAGCCTATGGGACTAGTAGGTATAATACAAATAGTAATTTACACTTAAATATTATAAATTAATGTATTGCTTTCGAATTATTGAGTAGTATGTTTTACTTTGTAATTCTATACCATAATATAATTAAACACACGTTTTATTATGTATGTGTGTGTGTATATGCACCCCAAATACATGCATTATCATGTCACATATGTATATATATACGACTTATACATATTACTTATATCGATAAGAGATTTGTAGAATAATTACATGATCCGAAATTCTCAGGCTTCAATTTAAATTAAATATTACTTATTATTTTCAAAATGGTCATCAGGGGCGGACGCAGAATTTTCGTAAAGGGGGTGTGCTGAAAAAAGGGCACATGTTTCCAGTACTGTTTTTTATAGAAAGGGCACTATTTTTTAACATTTTATAAGCAATAAATGAAGCATAATTAAAAATTGCAAAATATTACATTTTATAATAACATAGACTAGGTTAATAGTTTCAATGTTTGTACACAACAACCTTAGACGCGCTAGTGAACAGACGCGAGTTCTATACTGATTGTTGATATCTTTTGAAAAAGGGCACCTTATAGGTGTACACCCGGCCTGCGCCAGCCCATGGAACTCCATTGCAAATGCCTGCTAATCGAAGTAACTGATTATTACGAGCATAGAATAATTGAACTCAGAGATTTCTATATATAATTACTCTATGGTTAATAGCTAGTATATGATATTTGTGTTCAAAAATATAAATTTAGATTGCTCTATGTCATTTTTATTTATTAAAAATGTATAGTGTAAAGAAGTATTTAACAATGCACGAATGTTTGTTTCTCATCAACTCCTTCACATTTACTTATATATATACGAGTATATATATGTATGTATATAATACTGTTTATTTATGTTTTATTTATTCGGTCATTTATGTACTAATTCTGGTATACGATGCAGTATAATCAAATGACTCACAAATGCCACACTTTTTGGGACATTGTATGAGAACTTCGTTGTCATTGCATGCAAAATTTGGAAGCTTTCCGTTGATACTGCGTTTTGACCACAACGATAAGCAACTGGAAGTGTTATGACAATCTTTTTTAGCATCTGTGGAAAATAATACATAAATAAATAAAATAACTTTTTACAAATAAAAAAACTTTTTACAAGAATATTTGCAAAAAATCATAAGGTTTAATGTAAGATAATTACAACCACTCTAAGAAAGTTTTGTGAAATTACGTTAGTGTTTTCTGTTATATTTATTAAACGTTTCCATAATTTTACAAAGCATGTATCTAGGTATAACATAATATTTATGATTAAAACCATGGAAAGTATTTTTTCCTACCTCCAAATAATATTAACACAAGGATAGCAGCTTGGACATTGAAATAAAACACCATATTCATTGAAATCGAATTCTGAAATTAATAAAACAGTGTCCTGAAAAACGTTGTGGTATATTTTTCTCGAATGAATAGTACTCTATTACTAGTTTTCTCTCAAAGCTGAGCAATACTAATTAATACGTTAAAACAGTGTATATTTACAACTCAGCCTAAAAATAACTCTGTTCCTGTAAGTAACACTTCAACATTCGTGGGTTTAAAAATAATTTGTTAACATATTATCCCAACACATACGAGACTTTTATCAGATCCATTTTCTGAGCTTTGTGCCCTTGCATACATAATTTTTAAATGTCCTAGTAGACTAGGGTTTTAAAACTTAGCATGTATAAGTTAAACGAATGTTTTCTAACATATTTCATTAAATAAATAAACAAGAATATGTGTTTATAAGAAATAGGTAAATAGCACTTTTCTAATTTTAAAAATAATAATTTCAATTTCAAAATTATTTTATTTTAAGACAAATTATGTATGTTGTATATCTTTTATGCATTTTTATGGGGGATTGCTATCGCTAGCGGCATGATCTTATAGCGCTTTGTTGTAATGTTCAAGTCAGGGAATACTTTGTTATATGTGTTATAGTAGTCCCTGGTTCAGGTTAATACAAATTAAAAGTTAAAATGATATTTTTCCTAACAATCTATCTCAATATACATAGTTGTTATATTATATTTAAAAATACTTGCTACAGGCAATAGCTATAATTCTAATTTAATGTTTAAATTGTTACAATACCTGTATAAATATCGGGTGTTATAATAAGCCCGTTTATAAACATATTACTTGGTGAAAGAAAGACAAAAACTAATAAATCGTGTTTATTGTGAGTTTTAAAGCCTGATAAAGAGTTATAGAATTCTATAACTCTTTATCTGCAATATATAATTTCAGTAAACAGAGAGCGTGTTATTAAATATATCATTTAGTCAATTTTGAAATGCGATTCTATCATATACATGGCTTTTGAAACAATTCGTTCTGCATATAGACATTGTCTTTATTCAGTAAATTTTAATTTTTTAGAAAAAAACTAATAAATAATTAAGTCTAAAATAAGATTGATTTGATATTCTAAGTCTCAGAAACTCTGTTTAAAACTCCTGGATTGGTAACATTTTCTTTTGTGTGCCTTTGTATTGTTTACTGAATATAGAAGTATATTTACGGAATCCATAATGTTACAAGATGAATAATTCACCAAATTCGGGTGGCAGTTGTCTGCTGCGTCACCCCCCCCCCTAAATAAGGCTCTGATCAAAGAATCTAGAGCGAGCGACAAAAATCTAAATTTAAAAAATAGTTAACGATAAATGTACATATTACCAACTCGGTAGAAGTTAGCAGTAATTTTTAATTGAAAGGATAGCAGCAGATTAAATAAGAAAATAACTATAAATAATACTTATCCATAGAAAACTATAATTTTGGACATTAGTTATAATATTCATTATCTATTCAAATACTAAAGAGTCTCTTAATAGATAAAAAAGAAAGACATGTTTTTTTACATATTTATCAAAAAAAACATTCGAAGCAAAATAAATTTTAACAAAATATGTCTTACGTGTAAGTTTGCTAACATAATTCAACATTTTTATTATTTAAAGGCAACACACAAAATCATGTCAATACATAAAAATGGCAGACAAACTTCAATTACTACCAACAAAATGTTCCATTTATTTAAAGCTTTTAGCATAGAGTGAGGGTTCTTGTCGCTCGCTCTAGCTCCTTTGACTCTGATATTCTAAAAGTACCCGAGTTTTATCAGAGAAACTGTTTTTTCTTTCTTCTACGTATAATACGCACATCAAACAGCCTGCACAAGGTTTTTTAAAAGATAAACAACTAGTTATTTTTTTAATATTGTGTATCTAGAACATCTAATGACAAGTCGGCGATTAATTGTTAAAAAGGACCATACTACCATACTAAAATATGCATTATTACTATTGTAGTATGAAATTAATGATATTGTATGTTTTACAAGTTGATATAACAATATTGTTTTCAATTCAGTAACATCAATATATCTTTACAGTTTCATTTATGAGTAATTTATGATTCAATGACATAATAAAATTCTAGAAATTTGATGTATATGAATTGAAATAATTAAATACAACCTATGACTAATTATTTTATTTTAATTAAATAATAATCTTTACAATTTATATTATTAAAGAAATAGACAAGTGTAATTACACTAACCTTATTATCTGCTGTATAATGTGATGTACACGCAAGTAGCAAATAGAAATGTGTATAGCAAATAACTGTTTATAGAATAATGTACAATTTTGATTCATTATATACAAAATATTTACAAATAATCGATAGTAATACAGCATAATCTACACGTTTAGAAAAAGTAACAGCATTCAGTATAAAGCATAGATCATAGAATAATTATAGTAATTAACTCTATGGCATAGATATTGAATTTTATATATTCATCAAAGAGCCAATCAATAACATTAACAATATTACAATCATAGAAATTAATCAATATATCCAATATTATAAAATAAAACAAATATCTATGATTAACATATATCAATATCCAAACAAAA
>JAYRBW010119345.1:0-17228 GCA_036023295.1 Invenusta paracnida
GGGTATCAACATAGTAGTATTGAACTGTATACAGAATCAATACGAATGAAATCTCTGTATATAATTACTCTATGGTTCTTATATACTAATTTGATGCCTTGATAGATATTCATACATATTTCTCCGTCCTTTCTGTCAAACTATTTGACATTTATTGATAACATTTTTCATTAATAATTATTGTGGCTAAAACACATATTTAGGAGAGTAAATTTATATGACTGTATTTATCATTATCGAAAATAATTCAAAGAGAGGCACTATTTTGATGTCTAAACACATTTTGATTGAAAAATATTTAAATGGTCATTGCATGCTTAGGTTGTTAGTTCAAATCAATATATTCTATTATTAATTTTGCGTAGTATTTTATTTCATTTATACGTATATGTAAAAAAATTCTACAAGTTTGGTTCAATGGGTTACTGAAAATGGGGTTTGTCATTTATACAAAACGTTATCACATTGTACCGGTATATACATTTATGTATTGTGAGAGACTTTTTCATTAAATTAAAAAAAGTACATAGATATATTTTTTATAAACAATGTTAAGTAACATCTGCATTATATAGGCATATATTTTTATAAATTTGTTGAACGATTGTTGAAGTAAAAATTGTGAAATTTAAGGTGTGCATATTGATAATAATAAAGTATAAATTTATTAGATATGAACTATCAATGTATAAATACAGTTGCAAATATATACTTCCTTGACACAAAACGACTCAAGAGCAAGCCTAATGTATATATGCAGCTTCATCCAATAATAAAGCAGAGACAAAATCACATGACTCTACACGAAGGAAACAACTACATTAAGCTAGTTTAAATTGGATAATATAAAGCATATGATTGTTTACATATTTAAAATATGTAAATCTTTACTTTCGAAGGATATAAAATGATAGCAAATAATATTAGTTTTGGAAATTTGCAGTGCAAGCATGATACATTCCTCCCATTTTTGCATTATGTAATAGTTTATAAATTTCTCTTGCATTTTCTCCGCTCAGCTTTTCTGCGCTTGCACACTGAATTTCGGTCTTCGGTCACTTCTATCTAACTCTCATTTCTATGGAATCTCCATATTATCGTATTTTTTTACATATTGTATTAACACACTTCTGAATTATTGTAGGAGTATATTTTTATTTCAGATTAATAATAATAAAACTAATTGTATGTATAACACATTTCCTATACGATTAAATTATGGAAAACTTTTTGTGAAATACAATTTTTCACAATGTAAAGGAGCACCATATATTGACTATATGATTTATGCTTTATAAATATGGAGAATAATTATTTGTAGGTCCTTGTGTCTTTAACCTATACATTTGTACACACATATGCCCAATAGTCATTAAGTATTTGTATATATTTACGGAATACATACGCTTGCGATAATGCAAAAATGCTGTGTTAATATCTTCATGAGTATAATTTTATTGGCCAGATTTCAAAAATACATTAAGTGTATTATTTATTAGGTATTCAAACTACAATTAATATTGATAGTGAATCGCATGTAAATTTTATTTATACAAACTAATTAAAAACAATGTGATGTACCTGCGTGCGTATATCATATTTTGTTAAGTCTGGCATTTTGAAGCTTTTTGATAATTTGTCCAATATCTAGGCCAATAAAAAGTCATATTTACAAATAATATACATATAAACATCTAATTACTTAAATATATTATAAGTACAAATTATACACACCGGCAGTAGTTACTTTGAAGGTTCGTTCCCAACGTAGGAGGCAGAAAATATTATGTACCTGTTTTCAATTTTGGGAATGGATAAAAAAACAAATAGTTTCGACATATCAATCAGTAATACGTCAGGAGTATAAATGAACTTTAAAACATAAAAACTGGGACCCCCCACGGCCACTATGAAATTAATATATTTTTTAAACTTCCTTATATAGAATTTAAAAATGTTATGGAGAGAATTAAAACAAATCAACTCTTTTTTTGCCGGGTTCACCAAACTTAAAGTAAGAAACTGATATAATTGCTAGTTTGGTAAAAAAATCATAGATTCATTGGAGCTGTATCAGGAAAAACTTAGTTAAATCTTCCTTATAACATATTTGATACAAAGATTTAGAAATTACAAATTGTATGAGACCTATTCGAAATCTGTTAAATGTTCAAAGAGGCATTGTCAAGGGTAAATTAACATAGCTCCTGTTGCTATTATTAATTTTGCATTTGTCGCGCTATCACGTCCCACCACAACACCTGGTCACACAGCCAGCCATGTCGGGATCAACAGCCGTGGCCTTGTCTTCCGTGTCCATTAATTCGTTACCTGGCCGAGTACCCACTGAAGGAGAAATTAGTAGAGAAGAACCTTCTGTGCGTCTCGTTAAGGTCCCAGATTTGTTGAGGTGTGCATGGTTTTGGAACCATGGGCAGTGGGTGCTGCTTGACTGTCCGTGCAGATGCGGACCGACTCGGCCGCGGGGATCAGATTAAAAAAAGGGGATCAGAAATCTTGGGGTCAGATTAAACCCGGGAGAGCGGCCCTCCAGAAGAACCTGGGAGCCCTAGTATGCTTCGTGGGCTATTGCCTACGAGTCAAGAAAGCCACAATAATCCCACCTTTCAAATATACTACTTCGGTATGTTACAGATACTAAGGGAGACAAGGACAGCGCTGTTTCGCTCTTATTAGAGCTCATCAGCTAGCCTAACCCCTGATGACAGTAAAGAACCAAGAAGGAGCAGTACGCTACAAGGCCTGCATAATTTGCATAAAAACTAGAAAATGTGAAAAAAACTACTGACATAGCTACTAAAGAATCTAGCTGTATATAAAGTGGTTTAAGGGAAACGTGGTGACAAATAATTATGAAATGAATATTAAGAGAAAATGAATAAGAGAGAAACAGTGCTGTCCTAATCTCCCTTGGAATCAATATATGTAAGTATACCGAAGTAGTATATTTGAAAAGTGGGATTATTGTGGCTCAAAAACTCCCATTTTTTTCTTATCATCATTTTAATTGTCTTCTTGGTATTTGAAAGTATAACATCTTATCGATTTACTCTTTTTTTAACCAATTTTGGGCAAATATAAATTTACAAAAAATTCAAGAAATAGATGTAATATTCTTTGCACTACTTGCATAGGAGACAGTAATATAGATATTAAAAGCTAACTATATAATGTAAATAATATTAGATGTAAAAACATCAGTATTACATAATGAAAACGTAAGTATTTATTTTCAGGCGCATATATATAAAGTAAAGTTAATTGACATCAAGATCTACGATTGTACCTCATTGAAATTTGTTTATTAAATGAAATTTTTTTAATAAACTAGTTTCTTAATTAAATTTTAGTATTATAACATAATTAAACTTTTATTTTAATGTACATAACATTATAAAACCTTTTGAATCTAAATAATTCTTTAAATGTAAACAATTAAAAATATTTATTATTTTCTTTCAAAGAATAGCTTGATTGTAATTTGAATTGTTTTAACGGATAATTCTATGAACCTCAAATATTGTGTATATAGAACCTCACTGAAAGAAACGCAACTTTCATTTTATTAAAAAAAAACAATTGTATGTTTATTTAATTTTAAAAAAACATATTTTTATTTACAAATTGAAATACACACTAAACAAAAAATTGGACAAATTCATACTATTAAGGAAATTAATAATTACTAATATGGATATTAAATCACATTAATTATACATTAATCACATTCAACTTTTGTCAAGTTTCGAAAACTTATATCTGTAAATGAAAGCTTTGATAAATATGTGATATATTTATAATTATGAGGTACTTTTGTTTTTTACCTTTATCGATATACTATTTCGCGATTTTTATTAAAATTTAAAAATTAATAAAATAAAATAAAATTTATAAAATTTATAATAACATTTTCCAAACAAATAATTGATATCAAAACAAAAACGACAACGTTGCAAAAACAAAGTCATGAAACGAGCTCCTCAAAAGAAAAAAAGTTGATATTGAGGATTTGAAGTACAGCCATTACAGAAATTGATACACACGGAGCGCCAAGATGTAATTGTTGCAATGCTCATACTTTAGAAATAAATGTGTATGAATAGTAACATGTACCTGTATCTACATGTTTTCCACTTTGATTGTACTTGTACAGATTTTTGTGGTTAAATATATATATATATTATGATTATTATTATTATCTAAACTGGAACATTCCTAAAAACAAGAAAACAAGAAATAAAGATAAAACAACTTGGCAATGGATCAAGAAGCAAATAAACTCACATAAATACATGTCTAGTTATTAGATAATAAGCTAATAAATGAAAAATAGTAAACAATAATACAATTTATCATAATGCCATGATTTTCTAATTAATTTCTTACATTTTTTTATTTTTAGGAATTTTCTAGTTTAGATATGTGTAAGTACGTGTTTCTTATTCCTTCATATATGCATTTCTAATAGTAGGCATTGTAACAATTGGATCTTGCGGCGTTCCTTTTACATATATCAATTTCTTTAATGGCTGTACTTCAAATCATCAATATCAACTTTTTGCTTTTGAGGAGCTCGTTTCTTGACTTTTTTTTTCGATGCTGCTGCTTTTGTTTTGGTATAGTATAGAATGTAACTTGAATAACCATTTTGGATTTAGTTTATCAATAATGTTTAAAATTAATTATATAATTGAATAAATATTAAATTTCCCTTTACTTATTATATATATGTAGTATCAAAAATGTATTTTAACAAGATACAATTTTGGGACTGTTTTGGGCATACTATTTTGTCTTAATTATCGAAATATAGTCTGTCAATAGATAAGATATTCTTCAAAACTGATAACATTTTAGATTTAACATAATGATATTAGACATAAAATAAAATAACAGAAAGAAATATAAATCAACAAAATATATAGTTTAATCGTTTCAAATTAACAAAAATGAAAGGCATATTATTTCCATTTTTATCAGAGTATTTAAACAATTTAAATATAAAAAAAACAGAAAAATAATACAAAATTTAGCCTGTTAAAGGAGAGTCGGTGTAATATAAGGATAAAAAGACACAATTCAGAAAATACTTTCTGTCTCGTCATTTCGTACAATAAATGATATCTGAGAAATGAGACATAAAGAATACGGTATTGTTACATTATATTGTTACATCAAGTACCATTACTATGCTTTTAATGATTTGATATATATGTATAATTATTTTCTTAATTACAAGTGATAATTCTAAATTTATTGAACGTTTGTTTTCTGTGATTTCATTTATTTAAAAAGTTTGTATTTAATTTGACAACATTTTATCATGTGTTAATTTCACAGAATTCCTCCATAAAAATGATTTATTAGCAATAATAGTATAGTACTACTATAGTATAATACACGGAAGAACAAGCAAACGGGGTAAGTTTTTATTTATTTAGAAGCGTTAAGATTCGACGTTAGACGTCCTCATCAAACGAAGGACACACCGATAACTATGTGTCCTGATAACTTAGGACGGAAATTCACGCTTTTAAATAGAATACAGCATTGGGTTGTTTACTTGTTTATTCATGTAATATTTTAATATTATACTGTTGAGGGAATCCCATCAATATATATTGTATTATAGCTTATATGTAAAATAAAAAAATGTCATATATTTAGAAAATCTTCATAAATCTTTATATATTTGTTATTACCTACACTCTTCTTGCTTTCTAAAATTCCACATTTTATATCGAACATAAATTTAGATTATATAGATAAAATAAAATTGGAATCATTATCGATTAAAATCTTCCTATCACCCTAATATGATGACAAAAAAATACTGTATTTAATTTAAGAAGTAAAATGATTTAAGTAGGGAAACCAGATTATCCCACAACTAATAAAAAAGAGAAAACATATATTAAGTAATATTATACACCAATATACTCTAATGTACAAATATATGCCACTCAAATTGTACTTGAAACTCAAAAAATAAATAATTTGTTTTTTAATTTAATTAAATAAAGTAAAGTTTGTTTAAATAATCTTTCTAAATTGAAAAATTACAACAGGAAAAGCTTAATCTAAAATATTTTAAAAATTCATACGCAATATTCCACCTGTTATACGTAGGGGAGGGGTATGAGAGGGTTATGAGAGGGTATGAGAGGGGTATGAGAGGGGTATGAGAGGGGTATGAGAGGGTATGAGAGGGGTATGAGAGGGTTATGAGAGGGGTAACATATATTAAATGTGCAGGTGTAGATTACGTATACGAAAACATCCTATTATTAGTTAGCATATTGATCTACTAACTTCGTAATAATAGGGTGTTTATCGAATTTATCCACACACTTAATACTGTTCATCTATTTTATATTTATTTATTAGTCGCTCTTTTATATATATTATAGTTTTGCACTCAATACATACATACATGCATACATACAGTTTATCTAATTTATATTGTGTTTTATTAAGTACATTACGTAACCTTCTTTTACACTGGCAATTTTAACTATATAATTGTTTGGAAAGCTAGGTGTACAGTTAGTTAGTTAGTAAAGTTGGATTTTCTCCTGTTACATGCTCTTCTCTTATAATAAATGCTTTATTATTATTGTTATTTGTTATTCTACTGCTGACTAGCTTACTGGCAACTACTAAGAAAAAGCGAGTGGGGAAATTACATGTGTAAATTACATATTATACGTAGATAAGACTGTGCCTAGATTTTAGTTTTTTAACAATCCTTAGTTGTTTTCAAGTGATGATTGCATATATTCTAAGTAAAAAAAGAAGCGTAAAATGAAAGACATTAAAACAAAAAATATTAATGTAATAATTAATTGCAAACTTGATGGATTACATATACGTAGATGTAATGTATTAATGTCTTTTCAATTATTGGCACTTATACTATACTACATTAGGTATACATAGTTATACAGACCGGAAAAAAAGTTAATTTTTGTTTGCATGTTTTGTTGCTGCATTTTAAGTTTTTGAATGTCATTGTTAAAGCACTAAGAGAATCTGTACGTCACAGCAAATCTGACGAAGGTGTTAAGTTTTATAACAAAAGTGACAAAGTTATGTTTTTTATCGTTGATGAAATGTTGTGTGCTAATATCAACAGTCTAATTCAGCAGTTATTGCAATAAAAAATGAATTGAAATTAACAATAAAATAAAATAATTTTATTTTTTACCAAAACTATATCTAGATAGGCAAAATAGGGGTAATTTATGAAAAGTGATATGTTTAAATTACACAAACTGATAGTCATTATCAAATTATGTGCAATAAAAATATGGTAACGGGACTTTATATAGAGACAATAAAGGAAAAGGCATTTTGTTTGTAAAATGTTTGTTGTATTTAATAAATCGAAAGTAAATAAAAATTGTATACTATGAGCATTTTATGAGGATTTACTTTTTATGAAATTTTGTTTACATTATATTATTTAATTTCCTATATTACGTTGCGACATACGAAATTTCATTAATATGTAGTTTTTTGTATTATTTGTTGAATATTAAAGACAGCTTCCAAATTTTGTAGATTTATGCGATAAAAGAGATAGAATAATCTTTTTTGGAGAATTACACAAAGAAAGATTGAGAGTTACGCTTTTTATATACAATCTTACATACATTAAATTATTTTCTATTTACGCTATATTCGAAAATAAGGATAATTATTTATAATAATTTATCCTTTACAAGTATATATATAATATCACTAAGAGATAAACTTTCAATATACAAATCGCGAAATCAACTAAAAATCTGTCTGGCTTAATTTACATCAAATATCTTTTGAAAACAAATTTGTTGACTTGATTCATTCGATTTTCATATTACGTTTCATTTATCCTGCACTTGATGAAAATAATGTCATTCCATTTACATCCGTATAGATTTCTAAAAATAATTTGAGTAAATATAAACATTGCAAGTTTGTGAAGGCTTTCTGAAGTATAAGTATTAGTAACAAAGCTAAATTGTCGTGTTTTTAATCTAAAATTATAGAAAAAATATTGTGAATGTATTCAAATGTATACGAATGTACATATACGAACTTTGATTTATCTTCCGCAAACAGAAATTATTGATGAAACAGAAACGCTTTTCGAAACTCTTTTACGGTTGTTTATCTATCATTTATAACTGCTTTCTTTTGGTATTTTAGATTTTAATTGTGGTCTCAATACAACGTAAACAATTAGGTAAGTCTACACAATATTGATTAGTTTTATATTTTTTGTTATTGATTTGAATGAGCATCTTAAATTTTGAATTATTAGGATGAATAAAACATGGTGAACAATCCTTCACTTGCTCGTCAACGATTTCTTAATTCCAGATACAGTGATGATATTACTACTTCTAACATCGATCATTTCATACCGCTTTCTAAAAATATTTATCTTAACGAATTAATACTAAAACAAAGTAGTTCTCATGGTTTGCAAGACACCTTTTTTGATATTGAAGTTAATATTGTTAATAGTAAATTTATTACAAAAATGTATCCCAAAGTAGATGATTTTGATTTTGATGTTGTTTCTTTTCCTTTCCCAGATAGTAATATTTATTATAATATTGTTTATATTTGTTTTTTATAGTCAATTGATCAGATTTGCTAAAATTTGTGCCCTTTTCAGTGATTTCGGTTTCTGAATTATTATTCTTTACAACAAATTAATTAATCGCGGTTTTGACAATAAGATATAGTTAAAAAAACTTAATTTATTCTGCACTAAGAATACACCTTTAGTTGTTAAATATAATTTTATTAATTAGACTTTTATTAATGCTTGTGTTAACTCTGATAATTGATAGTTACCATCATGATTATTTTCAGAAAAGTCTTGAACATTCACCTAATATCTTTTTTTGGGTAAAGGCGATTTTCTGCCAGAGCCAAAACCATGATTTTTCGCCCGAGCCAAAGTTACAGAAAACTGCTGGACAGAACATATATGCCATAGCCAAATATATTATCTATAGGTATACTTAGTTTTATATTCATACCAATTTTCATCTTCATCGCTCAATAACTGCAGCCTATAGGGGTCAAAATATACAAAAATACGAAACCGAAACCGAAACTGAAACTGTAACCGAAACCAAAACAGAAACTGAAATTGAATTTGAAACGGCGCATCTATACACCCTACGAACTTGGCGAAACCAAAACCGATGCGCGATAACACATCATGTGTCAAATGTCTACTTCTTTATACTACTTACTTTTTAAAAGAGGTCAATCTCAATGTAAAATTGTTTATTTTTATTATTATTATTATTTTTGTCAGCTTGGTTGATTAATATTGAGAATTTGTCGGAAAATATATTTTCTACATAATCTTTTTAGAATAATCGCTGCCAGAATTGTTATCAATAAAAGCAGTACAACAGTCTTACTTAACAATATGTAAAAATATAAAATCGTAGATTCAAAATAAAAGTAAAAATAAAACTTATACACGTTAGACAGAAAACTATATGAGATTAAAGCAAAATGTAATTATTTCGAAACAAAGCAGACAATTTCAATGCAGAAAGATATTTCAATGTTTTTATTCTGATGAAAATTTGGTGATTGTCAGTCACGTATCCAGAATAAGTATTAAAAAGTATTTTAATAAACTTACTTAAAATACTTTTTAAGTTTTTATTCTGATTAAAATCTTTGATTTCAATTTTCAAGCATATATACTAAAATCTACATAATTGCGTATAATTCATACAATTTAAAAAATGCAATTTCGTTGGAAATTAATCACATTAATGATGAAATATGCAAGAATAATTTTTGCACTATTACAAATGTTTTGAAATAAATAAATAATAATTATTTACATTGTATGATCAATAGTATGAAATAATTATATTAATATAGTAGTATTTTGCAAACAATGAATTGATATCTAAACAAAAACGACAGCGTCGCAAAAATAAATGCCAAGAACCGAGCTCCTCAACAGCAAAACATTGAATTTGTATTGATGATATGAAGTACAGCTATTGAAGAAATTGATATAAAAAGGTAACCGATTTAAATAAGAAAACATTAAAATGATATTGATAACACATAGTACAGCCATCGAAGAAATTGATGGGGCCAATATTAAATTGTTACAATACTTTCTGTTTAAAATGCATAAACGTATAGATCAATATGAAACATAGTTATACGTCTAAACTGTAAAATTCATAAAAAATATGAAAATACAAATGATGAAAAATTCTTGACAACGGCACATTTGTACAAAAGCAATGAAACCCACATGAACACAAAAATAGTTGTTGTAGTAAGCCAATTATTACAACATTGTAAAACAATATAATTTATGCCATTGTCATAAAATTTTTCATATTTTTATTGTTATATTTTTATGAATTTTTCAGTTTAGACGTATACTGATGTTCCATATTGATCTATACGTTTATGCATTTGAACAGCAAATATTGTAACAATTAAATCTTGGCCCCATGATTATATCAATTTCTTCGATGGCTGTACTATGTATCATCAATATCATTTTAATGTTCTGTTTTTTTAAACTTTGTGACCTTTTTATATCAATTTCTTTAATAGCTGTACTTCACATCATCAATACCAATTCAATGTTTTGCTGCTGAGGAGCTCGGTTGTTTGGTTTTATTTTTGCGACGCGATCGTTTTTGCTTAGACATAATAATAATAAGAAACAATTTTTCATTGAAATTGACCCTTTCTAAACATTTCTAGAAACTTTTTCAAAAGTCCATCTTAAGTGCAGTTTGTTCATTAGTGCTTCGCAATTCGCTGATACCAAAATGAGCTTTTCAATGCATTCTAGATTAATTTATTAGTGGTCAAAAATAGTATTCTGATAATAGCCTATTCCCTTTAGCATTAATGACTAGAGCGATTATCATCTCTCAAGCTAATTGCTGACGATTTTGTTCTTGGCTTCTATTTATAAAATGGATCCGTAAACAGCCAAGTATATTAGATAAATGTAATGTATTGCCATTAAAATAGTTAACACAGGTATTACTTTATCTATATACACTCAATCATTTGACCAACTCATATTTACCTGGAGGAGGGGGGGGAGGGCACTGTAATTAATAAGACAGTGTCCCTAGAGTTAGGCCGATCATTGCACTCGATTCGGTTGATCTCTGCAACATTCCCAAATGGGTGATGCTTCAGTCCAAAGTGGTACATCCAAATGCAGAATATTGACGCTAGTCATTTAGACACGTAGTAACTTTTTGAACCTTTTGCATTTAGACTTATAAATCTGTAATTATAGGTACCCTTTGCGTAGGGACCCTAAAATTCAAAATATAGATCCAGAGGGTAGATATACATATAGAATGCAAATAGTACCCGGGTATATTGATGCACAAAAAAATATATTTTTTGTACAAAATTAAATCGGAGATGGGAATTTACTTTTTAGAAATTTCTGCATTTTGCATTTAATATTACCGATGAATAATCTTAAAACATAATTGAACCGTTTAACCATTTATGTAATGAAATTACAATTTGCGAAGAAGATTATTACAATGAACATTTATTTTCTCCAAATAAAGTTTGCAGACAAAAACACACCGGTTTGCAGTTGGGAAAAACCTATGTGATCCTAACTAACCCTAATATTTGTTACACATTCTCTTTTGTTGTACTCTTGCTAGGTATCTCTGTAAATCGGTTCCCAATTTATTCCCTCAATAAATTGATTTTAATGATGATGATGATGATGATATTGATCTATACGTTTATGCATTTGAACAGCAAATATTGTAACAATTAAATCTTAGCCCCATCAATTTCTTCGATGGCTGTACTATGTATCATCAATATCATTTTAATGTTCTGCTTTTTTAAACTTGGTGACCTTTTTATATCAATTTCTTTAATAGCTGTACTTCATTTCTAAACAAAACTTTCGTTAAGAGAAGAAACATAGCTTTTTATAGGGGACTAATTGTTAAGACATACTAGGAAATATTTTAATGCACAGATATTACAGAAACAGTCGATATATCAAATGTAATATGTGTGACGCATTTTGGCTCTCAGATAACAATTGACTGATAACAATGAGAGTGACGCTACCTGTTTAAGAAGTATACAATGATAATCAAATCAATGGAAGTTGAATAATAACTGATGAGAATTCATGCGTTGTTATATAAATCCCGGATTTAAGTATAAGACAAGTTGATTCTAACTTTATTATTCAAATTACATTGATTAGCAAAAATTTAATCGATGCATAATTAACAAGAGATACATTACGTCATATATGCTCGAAGCGCTGAAAGCTAACAGCCAGCGGTACTTATAATTCGGCTTTGTACAAATAACACAATAACGATGTATTGCTAACAAACTTTACGCATAGAGCAATATTGAACAAGTTATAAGTCAAATAGTTACCTATATCCTAATATATGTATTATTAGGTACACCCGGAGCCTTATTTTCGAAACTCACTTGACTTAAGTTTAGGTGTAAGTACAAGTGAAGTATATTTTGTAAGTGATATTTTCAAAACTCTACTTCCCTTGCACTCAAGTGAATTTGGCCTTTTCGAACAAATTTCACTTAAATGGAATTTGTACATATATGTAAACATATTTGGCTTATTCAATATGTTAGTTAAATAAAAATGAATAAATTTATATGTTATCATTTAACTAAATTTCATGTTACAACAATTTTTATTTCAAAACATTTATTATGTACTTTATGTAATATAAAATTGGGTAATCATAAAAAACATCAATAAGTATAATAAGTGTTTATAAATTTACATAATCTAATATGATACCGGCATCCTCCTGCTGAGGTCTCTGCAAAATTCGTTCAAGAATTTGCTTCTGTAAAGTGAGAAAAATCATCTTTGCTCTGTAGTCGGCGTTGGCCCTGGCTCACTGTTGGTGTCCCATACGACGTTGAACCCGTTGCTTCCTGCTGAAGTACTCGTTGACTCGGCTGAATCGTCTGTGTCGCTATCACGCGTCTCTTCTCGTTCGGGAATAACGACTGCTGACTGAAACCATCGGTTAACGTCACAAGTCTTGGGTTTACCGAGACCTGGGACGTCTTGAACTCTGTCGTCGATATTTGGGCAAATGACACTTCCTTCATCACTTTTCTTCCGTCAATTCAATTTTTGTTTTACAACAAATACGATATTTTCTCACTTTTTCTTGACATCTTTGTCATTGCGTATCTTCCGTCCACCATTTTGGACAGTTGGAAAGTTACTTTGTCCCATTTTTCTTGTCTCATGCGAGGCGTTGAGGCAATACCATTGATCCCAAAATGACGATTTTTAAATTGAAAAGATAAATTATTTTTGCATCCAAAATTTTTATTCCATGGCATTATTACAGATTGCAGAAATCAATATAATTTGTCGTAGTACTCGGCAGTTTATATAGGTACCTTGTCTTGCCATCTGTAGGTTATACGCCAACAGAACGACCAACGACAATGTGTTAGATAAGAGAGGCCTAAAGCGCCGAGAAGCCATCGAAAGAACATTTTTGTGAAAATATTTATACTTATTTTTTATAATAATATAAAAATATCACATCTATATCGACATTCATGTCTATTCATTTTGTACATATTTCATTATGATTATTTTCATTAAATATTTCACTTAAGAAGTTTTTGTTTACTAATTGATCCTTTTACTAGTATTTTCTTAATCCAATTATTATATATCGAACTATAAAATAAAACGACATAATTTTTAGTGCATTTGATAGGAAACAGAATGTCGATATCATGCATTAAAGACATCATTATAAATTATTATTATTCATGAATTTATAAGAATTTCAAAATGATTAAGTTAGGTATATAGTTCCCTTAACTTTAAGTGAAAAATTTAAGTGAGAGGTGATTTCGAAAATACCACTTTATTTAAGTGAAGAAAAAGTGTTAGTGTAAGTGTAAGTGAAAGTGAAAAGTAGCTTTGAAAATAAGGCTCCAGAGGATAAAAGTACTTTCATATAATATAACTGTGTTTGTATTGTATTAATCAATAGTTAATTCACAGTTAAATAAATTTCGGTTAGTGAATTAAACACTGAGAATTAATTGCTGCATTAAACGGTAAAATTACAGGATTGCATGGATTAAATCACAATATATTGATTTATTCAGTAGTGTATGTGTCAGTGAAATAAATAACTAAGAAAATGAATATACATATATATATATATAACTGATTTCAACATAATATAAGTAGTTCTAATTTACCTACTTTTTCTTAACTGCATTTTGGTATGCTGAATAATTTATACGTCCTCTTGTTTATTCAGTGAATGATGTATATATATATGTACATGAGTATATCGATGTCTACCAGCAAAATTGTATCAACTTAATGTTGACCCAGAGATTGCTTTGTATTTATTCGGCAAAAATGATTTATTAAATTGAAAATGAAATAGAATTCAAACAATCTGGCACCACCATAACATGTCCGGTTTATTTATATAAGCTATTAGGACTATAATTGCAACAAAGACGACGACGTTGTCATTTACAAAGGAATAAAATGATAAGTAGCAGATACTTCCATAGGTTAGGATCACTCTTGAGATCCACTACGAAATAATTTGACAGATTGAGAGCAAGCAGGTTTATAAATTATTATAAGTACTAGTAAGTTATAGATATTAACATGTTGCTTTAGAGTATATTTGAATGCATGTAGATTATACGACATATTAAATTATTACAGTTTAAGTTAGCATAATTAATTAAAAAATTGAAAACGCTGAAATTGGTGATTTCCCTAACATTGTAATCAGTGTAACTAGCAGCACAGGGCTGTTTCAATAATGTTACTGATGTTGCTTTCTAAGCATAAATTAAAATAAGTTGTTGATGTACTGATACAGTATTTTGCTGTAGTATGACGATTCTGGTCCTCTGAAAAGATCCAATAAGGTCAAAACACTGCTGTTCGGCTTTCATTGAACTGCGCATAATATACGTTAGTAAAATAAAACCATTTATTTATATTATTTTTATGTAAAACTTAATGAGTAAATGAAACAATAAAAAATAACTATTTTCTGCACTTGCATAATTTTGAGCTACATTCGTAAAACTAAGCATTCTTTATAAAGGGCAATTAAGTGATACGATTAATATCAGATAAAACATTATAAACATTTTTAAAGTCAAAATAGTATGTAGAAATGATACGGTAAATAAATTATAAATACTTGATAACTGTTGTCTGCTATAATTATCTATATGTAGAATTGTAATTTTGGCAATATTTAATAATATTTAACTGATTTTATAAGAACGAAATAGATTTATATTAAAATATAATTACTGATATACCAATTTCAGTTTTGTAATCAAACATACAAATGCACATTAAATTTGCATAGTAAATTGTATCGGAATTATTATGATGCATTATTAGTTTAGGTGTTTTGAAACATAGGTTATCCTAATCAAATGTAGACGTTCATTCAATCAAATGTGATGTATTTTTAATAAAATTTGATTTATAGCAATCAAATGGGGAATTAAGCCAACCAAATGAGGTGCTAAGACATTCCAATATGATTTTAAAGCGATCATGTGGTGTTCAAGCATTTAAACACGATATGAGGTACTCAATGTTGATTTATAGCAATTAAATATAGATTCAAAATTTAAGCAGTTGTATTATGATATTAACATGAGTATCATTTGAATATATAAATATATCCGTTTGTATATATTGCTGCAATACTTTACACGTTTTGAATTTTACAAATACGTATAAGACACATTTCGAAAGATATGTAGTTTAATCTATATTAAATAATTTATTTTAAATTGAATTTTATTTATTTAGAAAACAGAAACAAAATTGTTTGAGAAAAAAGTAATTATCTAAAAATGTATTCTTAAATATACTTCTATTTTTTACTGATAAAACATTTTATTTTTTTAAATGGAATTTAAAATATTATTCATGTTGGAATTTAAAATATTATTCATGTTCATTCAAACCGTTCAATAAATAACGGTTTTTTTGTATGAAATAAAAAAAGGTTTTACGATTTAAGAATCAGGAAATAACAAATGGATCAAAAATCTTGAGAGCAGCTCGTCAATACTCTGCCGAAATGAAATGATATAAATAGCAAATATTAATTAATATCAATATTGCTTGAAGCATACCAGTTTCTACTCAATAGGCTTCATCGGTTGAATTAAATATCTTTAATAACAATTTTGATTTAGACATTTAAGCCCATTTATACGTCTCCCACCTAATGATTTCCTTTTCAAAGATAATAATAGAGTAATAAACAAATAATTGTTATATATATATTTTTTAAAGATAAACATTGAATTCATTTCTATATTCCGTTACAGTATCCTTCATATAGGTATTGTTATATTATAAAGATTTTGTAGTTTTTATTGTTATGTACGATCACAATTGAATTAATAGTCTATATATAAATCATTGCGTTGTAAATTCGAAGTTACTTTTTAATTAAAAAATATATAGCACCAATTCACTGTTGTTATAAATATTTTTTGAACTTTTTATATCAGTATTTCATTTCATTTTATTTTAATGTTAATATGTTTGTTCAATATTACTTTTGTCTTTACGTGTTTTGCTTCAACATGTATAAATTGAGTCGTTGTGAAATTCTTGTTCAGATTATACTCTAGATAAACCTGTAATTTGAAATTCAAATTATATTATAATACTGAAATAATGTCTACAGAAATCTGAATTAAAAATGTGAAATAAATTTAAAATTAGGATTTCCCAAGATTAGTAGAATTAGAGGCAGAATGTCGTAATTATTTTTCGTTCACGCAAAAAAACTTTTTCAAAACTAGTAAAATAATTTGCAGGGCCTAAAATAATAGTTGCACTAGCGAATAGATTATTGTAATTTAATAATAATTGTATGTAGTGTCTTTCTTGTGTTCCTAAATATTCTTGTCTTAATGTTTTTGTTTCAGTACATGGAAATGATTATTTATCGCTTATTATATTTATTTTTTGGGAAAGTCACACTATATCGAAATCTTAGTGCTAGACTTAATTTACGTTTGTCTAACCAGGGCCGTAGGGAAGTTTCATAATCTGGGGGTGCTGAGTTTAAAAAGGCGCAATTTACAAAAAGTTACAATCTCAT
>JAYRBW010119356.1:0-39552 GCA_036023295.1 Invenusta paracnida
TAATGCCATACTTAATGTTGCTATAAAGATAAATTAAAAATATAATTAGATGAGCTCTTAAATATTTCATTAAAATCGATTGTGAAACGGAAGAAAATTGACATATTTTAAAATTATTTTAAGATGATTTTAAGATGAAAAAACGATCTAAGATGATAATTAATTTAAAATGTTTTGTGAAACGGAGTTTAATTAAATTTATCTTAAAATAAACTTAAAATAATTTTAGTGTAAAAATTAATCTTAAGATGTTTTGTGAAACGGGACCCAGGACAACAACGGTATTCTTAAAAAATTGGATATTTATAAATATATAGTAGACATTTTTTAGTTAATATAAAATAAATTTATTTTGCAATAGGTATATATCGAAATGTTATATGAAAAAAATTAAATCAATGTACGTAGTCTATCATTTAAACGAATAATAATAAAACCAAATAAAAGGAACAACATTTTTTTATTCTGCCATAAAGAATTATTTATGAATTGTATATAGTTCTTTTCTACATTTCAGAATTTATTAGTTTGTGAGATAAATTACAATATTTGAGAACAACTTTTACATAATACATAAAATTTTATTTTATATATAAATATTAGTCATTGAATTGCATACTACTATTAAGTATCACAATTATATAATAAATTATATTTTATAGATATGTTCGGTAAATTTAACAATTTCAAAATATGATTCAAATAAACATTTCAATTTCTACTTGAAATAAATGTAGTTTTAGACATTATTACTATATTATATGAAAGTAACTTATTTTTTAACTGAAGAGGTACTTGATTTCTCTCTAATTCGGGTATTATTATTTTTTTTAATATGCAAAAAAACCCGCGCATTTTGAGTACTTAGTTTTATCGGGCAGCTTAGTGGACTCACTTTTATCTTTGTCATCCGTTTCCTTAAAGTTTCACGAAAAGCAATTAATTCATTTTCAAATGCGTCAAATATGTATTTTGAACACCGTCGCACATAACTATGCATACACTGTCTGATAACTTAGTAGACGTGGTGAGAAATGTGTAAATGAATACAACTCAAAACTTTTAAGTTATGTCATATCACCCGTCTGTCCAGGAGACAATCGAGTCCAATCCATTGTAATGCAGACGAGGTGGCAGCTTTATTCGATCAGGCGGCTGGTGGGATCAGTGCCTCTTTGTCACTTTGTCGCTAACGCCCACTGTAGGAGGCTATGTGATATCCTTCGGAAATCTCAAGCAATCAACCTACCATTATTGCAACACCATCGGCACATTTATAACAACACAAAGTCTGTTTTAAAATATATTTATTCAAAAGTGATTTACCACTGGGTAGGTTGTAAATGATATAACTAACGATAAATATTTGTCTTGATATTGTTGAATATATTGTCCCACATTCCACGAGATATATCTACCTATATATTGTAGGTATGTGTATGTCCACCCGTTAGTTCATTAATGTTGAAGAAAAACGAATTTTTATCGCCTTCGTTGAAATCGAATGTGGGGATTATCACCCAAGTAGCTAATGTGGTAAACAGCACTATATATGTAGTCAAAGTATGATTCAGCACCTCCGTCATTTAAATAAATTGTCTATAATTCAACACAATTTGTGAACTATTTGTGAGATTATGTGTATGTGACACATATGCATAATATAAAGTGTGAATTGTCAATCAAAAAGAAATCCCCTATATTTCTTGATTGAGAAAATAATAATCTTCAAAAATCACTCTTTTTGTAACTGTAAGAGATTCATGAATCGTCCAATTATCGAGTAAAATTCAAAAATTATACGTGTGTTTCGATAGAGGCTGAAAATTATAGTAAAAGTGTAAAATAAACTTTCAAAAAGTTGTATATTAAGATGACGTTAAAGAAAAAGTATTTAGTTACTAAATGTATTATATATATAGATATCAAATATCAAATACAAAAGACCACCATTATATACACTATCAATATTCACTCGCTAAAAATAATAATTTATTTTGCATTATTATTTTCATTTTCTTATTAAAAAATAATATACCCTTTGTGTAGTTAGTTACATGCTATTTTGATGAATGATTAGAATATACTAAAAATGAATAAAAAATAGCAAAAGGTTGGAAGTACATTAATTAAAACATAAATATAGAATCATAGTTATTTAGGAATTTCATCATAATATATTTCTTGTTGTTACTCTAACAAGTATAACATTACATTTCTAATATTAAGGACATATTAATTAAAATATAAATATATAAGTATATATATTTCTTCTTTCTTTTACATATTTATCATATATACAACTTACTATATAAAGCACATATTTATTGTTGCTTTAAATTAATCACGTATATAAAATATAAAAATATCTATATAAAGTTATAAGTAGGTTAATTTAGCTCAAATCATAATGATATGCACATTAAAATGTATTACTGTGTTTTTCATTTTCAAACCGATATTATATCTATAAAAAGTTATGTCTTTATTATTGTTTAGATGTGTCTACTAAAGATGTGTTTTGCGAATATATATACCTATTATTTTCCAGCAATAATAATTAGTTTCATTTGACATTTACTACTATAAAAGATTACAGTAAAAAATTTAATTTGACTATGATATATAATATATATATACATCCATCTATTTTACACATATAATCACATTTGATGATAAAACCGTTTTGATCAACTTTAAAAATATAATTTAGTATCCATTTCATTGTCCTTTTATCTTTGTTATTCTTGCGAATTAAAAAGCCCTGCAACTATAATAAACGAATCTATTATTGTATAAACTGTGGTGTTTCTAAATTTGCGTATAACATGAACAGCTTAAATGTCTAATTTATAGTTTTAAAAATATATTGGAAGAGTGGATTACTTAGGACATATATGAAATCATATATATTGGTGTAAATTATGGGTAATTCTTGAGAATAAAATGATTTTTTAGTGTTTATTTTCACACCGATAAAGCATAAAGTTATCAGGGTAATAAATACTCGATGAATATATTAAATTATTATTGTTAACAAACTGATATTACCGCTAATTTATTTGTATGTGTATAGTATAAAACTATATGAGAATAATTCATATAGAATCAATGTATATTAATACGGCAAGTCCGTTACAGCAGATGCTCTAATAATTATGACTCGGTAATAAAACATTTCTCGTGATATCCTTGCACAAATAAAAAATAAAACAACTCTCCCATATAGGTATAATATCATTCGTTTTGTATATATAAATGCTCTGCGAATTATGGATTCAATTTGTCCGAAACAATAAAACAATCAAACGGGAAATCGTTTTACGAGCACGTTTAAGTGATAATAGAGCCATCACATCACTATTTTAGTCTGTTTATGTATATAGAGAGTATGAGCTGGTCCTCCCATATATCACTCTTGCAAAACTAGTTTTCTAGAAGAAGAAAGAGGATTTTAGTCTTCGTGACTGGGAATTGTTCTCTGATGAAAGAGGTGGGATATATAGATCTAGATGGGTAATTAACAACAACTAAACCCGAATAATCACAAGTAAAATCTACAATTAAGTAGTAAGCTGTGTTTTCCCTTGCTCGTCGGTAACATTGAAATATATTCTGCGCTGGGGGCCGATGAGGTAAATAATTAAAATATAATCGTAATGTATAAGTTGGAGCTGATGTGGCTAGCCCGCCTTTCTCTATTCGAGACATCCACTGATGAAAACTCTCATTTAGGTGTACCTATAGAATTAACAAATTTGCGTCGTGTTATAGATACTATTTGACATTAAAAGATGAGGTTATAATGTCGCGGTCTGTTATCACATGTCCGCAACATGTTAATTTGTTGTTATTGTTTTCAACTGAAGGTTTTCCGGTGTCTATTCCACTAATTGATGTATGTGTTCCACTTTAGACTTCTCCATAGCCTAACTTATACAGAAGTCCGCCCTTCCATATACATATTGTATATTCCATCACAATATTAAGTGGAAGAATAAATATATTTTGTTCATATATTTCTATGAAAGTGAAACTATATATCAGTCTATTTTTTCTAAACTATCCAACTTTAACATTATGTTTGTAATTAAAAGCTTTTAGTGTTTGACTATATAATATATATATAGTTAATATAGTAGAAGGTTTGAAATCATAGGTATTAAGCGATATATAATATATATCTGTATATATATACGATCAACATATTAAAAACACTATGAATATATTTTGCAGTGTTATTCATATAAATGTTCGTTTGAAAATAATTAATTCAATGTTATATGCATGAGAGAAACATAATATATTTACGTTAAGAATAAAAAAGTATCGCTTTAAGCGAATATAATAATGACGTAAGAGGATATTTATATAAACAAATTCTTATCGGATGTTTCGCAACTATATGTTAGTAAAGTAATAATATACTAAATCTCTTATTACGTGTTTTACTTAAATTTAACTCTTCGCATATTTTGGATGAATATTGAGTGTATTTCGATGGAATAAAATAGCAACATTTTATTTATTCTAAAATAGATAATATTTCGCATATTGTCATTGACGTAATTAAAAATAATGTTATGTAATTATTAGCTGTTCAAAATACATATATAGTTATAAAACATGACTATTTATAATTGTAATATTATACTTTTGAATATCAAATATGTGTGAGGCTGATTAGATATAATAAATACATGAAAACTACGAAAAATTTGTGTTAGTCATTAAATTCAAATTTGAAATTTACAAACAAATATTTTGGTTTGTATATTAAACAAAATATCTTTAAAATGTAATATTTATGTTTCATATGATTAAAAAGTTCTTGAAATTTGATGAAAAGAATATATATATATATATATGTTTAGTGAACAGTACCTATAATATTTTGAAATATATTTTATATATACGACAAATTTTTAATATCATGTCAAATAAAATAAATATATATAGCACGATTTATTATTAGAGCTTTATAAAACATATTTCAAAAATATGTACAAACAATTTAATTTTAATCCTAGTCTTTACTTCTTTTATAAGACAGCAACTAGCTCCAGTTATAACTTTCTTGTTTATTAATCGCTGGGTGAACAGATGTATAAGATTATTTACTGGTACATCCTATACAATACATATATATTAACACAAAACAAAATTAAGTTCTTTATAAACTCAATGGAGATTCAGGTGCTTTTCTATAGATATGCACACAAAGTTCATTCACCGCATAAATGACAAAAGATAAACCTTCAGCCAGTATATATATATACAGGTATTGCAGACTCTTAAATTAACTCGAGTATTTAATCGGCAATTATTGAAGACATGAGTGAGACCGGGTGGTCAAATATCTTCAGACAAAAAAGGAAACATGTGTCCACTATATCATAGTGGGTGTTTTATTATGTGAAGAGGTCTTCCAGCGTGCAACCTCTCGTATAACAATCTTATTAGATCAGATCCTGGAGCAAATATGTATTATACCACTGAAGATTTGCCTATTGCCTATTTACCGCCCCACGAATATAACGTTGAACTATATTTAAACTGCATCTTTCAGTGTAGAATTTTAGTAATGAAACAATTCATTTAAAAGTCTTATATATAGATTTAATTAGTTAAATATATGTGGAAATCCAAACTAATGATTGAATTGTTGTTAGTTGCACCATCTGCGCTTGTAATTAATTTGGTATGCTGCATACATATTCTGGAGGTATATAATGGATCCTTGAACGTTTCTAGAGGAAATAATTAAAAAGAATTAAGATCCACTTAATTGTTTTAATTTACAATTTTAATTACAAACCTATTGATATAGAATTTTAATTCGTTTTCTTTCCTGTGAAACATATATACATATATATACATAGATGGATTATGCTTTATAGAATTATAATTATACGAATTTTGAATCCACTATATATGTAGAAACTTAGCCTTGCTCCTCTATTGTATACGTTTTGTACTTTATCTAGATAATTTAGCTGGAATATATTTTGAGTCTGTATAAAAATGGTTTGATTATTTATTTCTCTTTTTAAGGATTTATTTTGTTTTTATTTGCAGTTGTTTCCAATATAGTGTAAACAATTTAAAAATTATAAACTAATGTATTATACCTATAATATCTTGATGTATAAAAGTCTTACTAAAATACTGCTTATCAAGGACTACAAAAAATATGTTTGTAGCTTTGTAATATCTATCTAATAATATAGCTTTGTTTAAGTATTTCCTGACCGCTTAATTGTAGATTATCTTAAATCAGAAGATGATGTATCTTCTTATACATATATACATGAAAGAATAATTAAGATTAAATTGTTTCAAAAATATTAATTTGTCATAAAATTTCTTGAGCTATAATTCAAATAATTTTTAGTTCTATCTATGCAAAGTAATTTATTTTTATAAAGGTTTCAAATATATTTTTTTCTCTTTGGATATACTTTTATAGCATACAATTTAGCTTTGTATACGAATTTAGCATAAAATTAGTTTCTGTAGTAACCTTTGAAGCTTTACGTAAATGTGTTATATGTCAAATATATTTTGAAGAGATTAGATTTGATTATTCATCAAATTGATAAAAATAAAGTTCCACACTGGAAGGAAACTATAATTAAAAACTACTGAAAACTACAATTAAAAATAATATGAAATGATTTTGAGACCATATTTCATTCTCAATATACTCTATAGCATATTCATAAATGCAAATTAATAATATAAAAATAGAAATTGTTAACTATATAACTGATCATCTTTTGTCATGTCTATATCATCGCATTGCACAAGTCAGTTTGGTATTTAAAAATCGATCTGATTTTCCTATACTGTTACCAATATATTCTAAATGTTTTTCTTTTTAAAAAAAAATCTCTTGTATGCCATATTAATGTCTATCCTATTCTCTATACAGTAAAAGTTTAATGAAATTATTGTTAGTGCCTACATATATAGGTTGAACATTAAAGGAAAATTATTTCCAAAATATTTTTATATTTGTGTGTACAAATGATATATATTTACAAGTTTATTAAAAATTCTGTCATTTTTTACATACATTTTTTCAATGTATTTTACATGTATTTTTTCAATTCTGTTAATTCTTAAATAAGAAATTCCTATATTAAAATTTCTACCATTGAAACCAAAACAAAGTTACATGTTATAAAATAATTTGTAGCAGACTTCGAAGATATAACTCGAAACTTAAAAACCTTTGTTTTTATAGAACTGTTATCTTAATTTACGGATTTATTGTTTATTAGTATTTTGTTATTTGTTACGTATATATTACATGATAGAACTTTTATATATATTAGAATATGATATACATATATTTTTAATGTTAGATATAAGGAAGGAAAATATATATTATAGGAAAACATCATAGGTATTCAATTTGATATATTGTAGACATGTGCAAAGAAGGATATCATCACCTGTGATAAAATATAAACTTTTGAAACAATGTGACATTTTAAATTAAATACATCATTATATGTTATACATGTAAAATATAATTGTATGTACAATTCTGTGTGCATTATACGTTGTGTAATGAGTATATCGTTTAATGTTCCATGACATATATATATATATACAATAAATATTATTACATAAATCAGATTTAAAAAAGGAAAAATACATGTTAATATATGAGTGTACATTTTTAATTAGATTATGTAATAATACTAATAATGGGAATGTGTATTAAATATACATTATATTATTTAACCAATGGAATATATGAAATGCACATGATATAACACTAGATAAATTCAGTATAACTGTTAAGTTTAACAATATAAAAGGGACTTTTTGAGAAGCTTCGTGAGACTAAATAGCAATATTATACATCCGAAAATGGTATCAATATATATATATTATAGCATTGTGGCTTTAATAAGTCATTAATAATATTAATAACAATGTTGCACTAATAACATTGAGTCTAATAATATTATACTTACTCATTATTATAAAACTGAGCGGTGAGTGATAGAAATATCTGAAAAAGAGAACAAAGTATTCTTAAAACAAAATATTTCATTCATATAATTTTTATATTTAAATTTTGTTATCTATATATACATATTATTATCACACATACACACACAAATATATTATATTATATATATATTATTAAACATTACAATGGAAAGACAATCATTTTTGGGAGTTAATTTATAGGGCTAATTATTAAAATTATATAACACATATCATAATATATATAGTATTATGAAAAGTTAATTTTTCTTAGCTATATTTCTTTTATAATTGATTCATTTTAGTAAATGTATACAATTTCAATATATCTCTTCATTATATAGCTAAAATGTAAGTTTTACTTACTTCTGAATGAAAGACGTCGCATAGACTATATATATTATAGGGGTTTTGATTTCAAGAAGTTCATGAATATAGTCGGAAATTAAACTGATGCTCCAGGATTTGAAGGCGGTATATTGGAAGATTCTAAAAGGAAACATTTTTATAGTTTTAATCAATAATTCAACAAGGTAATATGAAGTAAGTTACTAAGAAAATTGTAAACAAATGTACGCAATATTAAAAATAAGGTTATTTACATAATATTCTTTTAATTGTTTTATAAATGGATAAAACCTTTAAGCCCATCATCAAATATTATTAAACGAGATAATATAATATTTTTCTACGTATATGATAAACAATTTTTTATACTTAATTATATTGAAATATGTTTTTGTATATTTTTTAACTAACTGTTACTATAAAGAAAAGAAAAGCATTTGTGAGCATATATGGATAATTTACAGAAACTCTGTGAAAAAATATATAATGATATGATTATTATTTAATGCTCAATATTATAAGATGTTTATTACCTATAATAAAAAATATATAGATGTGGATTATTCTCTTCAGAATATGTTTTATGTAAGTTTTAAATTTATGGATAAATGTCTAATTTGCATCATTGTATAATTAAAATTAACTCATTATTGCTTTATATTTCGCGTTTTCCCAATTATTTTTTAAATATATGTATTTTAATAGTTTGTATGGTTGTCAATCATGCAATATAATCGCGGGGAGGCTGAATAAGTGCGTCACTGAATTATCACACCACTGGATAAGCGTGTTACTTTATAAGCGCGCTACAAATATTATAATCCGAATTGAGAGCGTAAAACTAAAAGAACAATTTTAAATAAGTGCGTCAGCAAGGGACTGAATATAAGCGCGCCACTAAATAAGCGCGTCACTGAAGCGATTATTCAGTTATTTGTATTTGACACGCTTACAACTTTGGTGTTAATCAGTGATGCGCTTATTTCAATTTTAGTTTCGGTGTTAACCAGTGACGCGCTTATTCAGTTCTTTGCTGATGGTCTTATTCAGACCCTGACAAAATCACTGACGCTCTTATTCAGGACTCGAAATAGCCAAGTTTTAAATAGGAAATTTAACATATCGCTTTTATTCAGTAACGCACTTATTCAGGCGACCCATAATCCCAATTTATTGCGGAATGAAATAGTATAAAAAGGATGAGTGAAGATGACATAAATAGATCAAGCATATTTGTAAATATATTAGCGACGCAATTAAATATAAATTATAATAATATGTATACGATAAACCTTATGAGAAATAATTGACAAAATATAATAAGTATAACTGGGACTAGAGTTTGAATCATATAAATGATTTCAATATTCTATGTTTTCATTTATATTAAGATTTTCATTTAAAACTAAGAATGTCACTCACCAGCAAGTCTACGAGAATTTTGCATTTTAAAAAGCTGTTCCTGCGTCTCGAGTTGAGTCTGATAGTTCGGTAGAGACATTACAGGAAATCTATATGCACCCCCTACCGGTACCCCTGGTCGCAGGGCTCCTAGCGCCCCCAGAAAGGGGCTACCAGTTTGTGAAGTAGGGTGGGGCGAGAAGAAAAAGTTTGAGTGAGGGTGACTTTGAGTACTGAGAAGGGGTCCACTTGCGTGATGTTGCATGAGTTGATGATGATGTGGAGGTAGGAGAAGACCATTGGAGGGATGCGGAAAGAATCCGGCTGACTGCGCGGGGAGAAAGGATGCCATTGCGTCCTTTGGTGTCGAGGCGGCAGAGGGTTTCACTGGATCTTTCCTCTCGAGAGTCTCCACTATTGACCAGATCTTCGGCTTCATCGGCGAGGAAGGGGCATTTGGCGACTTGTGTTCTCTCTCCTCTTCTCCCTCCCGGCTAGAGGAGCACTCGAGGTCCCTTGGCATCAACTGGAGCGGGTTATCGTCGTTTCCTTCACAGTCAACATCCTCTGAGTCATCCCCATCATCGAGATCCTTATCGTCGTCTTCGTCAACTCGGTTCCGTGGAGTCCAGGTCATTTTATTCTCCTTCTTGAGGCGTCGACGAGCGTTGGCAAACCAAGTAGAGACCTGTGTGAGCGTCATCTTAGTGATGATGGCCAGCATGATCTTCTCACCCTTGGTGGGGTAGGGGTTCTTCCGGTGTTCGTTCAGCCATGCCTTCAGTGTACTCGTGGTCTCCCGGGTGGCGTTCTTCCTTCTATGACTCCCTGTTGGATCGAAACTGAAAGCAGAATCGTTGAAACCATCAACATTTAATTCAAGATATACATATATATAGTTATTATAAGGAACAGACTCAATTTATAAATATAAAATGATCTGATAACTTGACAATACAAATATCTCTTACCTGGCACTATGATACATGGCTAATATATTTGGATCAAGATTGTGCGCGATTGCTGCTTGCTGAAATTGTCTCCAATTTTCCAGAATTTCCTGAAATTAATGAAAGAATTGAACAGTTTCTCAAAACTTGTATGGATGTGTTTTATAAATATATATATATTAATAAAGGTATAGAGATATTTAACGCTTTAATCGTTAATAATTAATACAGAATATAGTCTACGTTTTTGAATGTAAAATTATAATAAACGTATTTTTTTACGTCAATGCTAAATATTATAGGAACATATAAGCTCTTAAGGAATATGGAGTAATTAAACATAGAGTTTCAACTCTTAGTGATTCTGTATGCAGTTTTATAATCACACTATTCAGCTACCCGAAAGATTTTGCAAAATAATGCTTTTAAGATTCACAGCAATTAAACCGTTTATGCAGTAAAACAGTTTTAGGTATATATACAGGCAATAAATTATATTTTACAGACAACTTACGTATGTTAAGATATTATATAAACATATACGATATACATATATTGCTCTTAAAATAAATTTACTAAAAATATTTATTAATATATATACTTTTTAATATACATTTACATAAAATTTATTGAAATAAAACAATTTTATATTGACAAAATGTATAACAATGCTATGCATATGAAATCAATAAAAGTTGAAACTCTATGTATAATTACTCTATGAAATATATACATTATATAATTTGTATATTAAGAAATTTACATTAAACTATCGGAAAGAGTGATAAAATGCTCCGAAACCCTATATGAAGCATTATAGTTAACATGATATTATTAAAATTTGTTGAAATATATATTTACTATAAATAAGCTTTAAAAAAATTTATATGAAAATAAAATTGAAAAAACGGTTTTCATTTTTCACTGTACAAACATTAACAAATTATAATTAAATTGTTATGCAATTAAACTCAGACAGTTCGAAAACTCAAATATTTAAGACATCCACATTATTAAAGTCTTTATTTGACATTCTCTGAAAAGATCACATCTTTTTGACGTTTCTGCAGTGTCCACATATATATACCGACAATTCCATAAGAAATATAGCTTGTAATGAAAAAATATATTTACGTTTAAGAATCTATCCAAGTAATATAGCAACTCAGATTATCGTGTCAACATACAAGTTGAGGAACTAACTTCTATGTAACAAACATAAAGTATTTCTTTTATAATGTTACAATAATCTTTTGTGCAGCATTAAATAAACAATTAGTGAGCACTAAAATGTCATTGCATTTGCGCAATTTTTTTTAAATAAATCAAGCCGCAAAGAAGCGCAATTCGCAAGTCTTGAAGGATGTATTCAACTACATACATCGCCTCCCTGAATGTACATTTAGCATGAGTGGAAAATTCGACCGCTCTCTTGTATATAGAGCTATTGTAAAACTGATTGTGCACATAGAAATGCAGAATAAGTTAGCAACAGTGCGTTTCAGTAAAAAATATAAACTTTGCTCAGAAGTCGCGACTAATCTCAACAGCAGTACTACGTGACTGGAGCAATGCGGACCCCGTATTTGTCGAACACACTTCATCAATATAGTCTTCAATTGTGACCGTATATATATGGTATCGTTTACTCAAAACACCGCTTAGAACAAGAAGGAGGTCCAATAATAATGTTAACATCCCTTCCTTCTGATACAAAAATTAAAGAACAAATAGTATACATTAACAGACTACTATGTATAACCATAACCATGTCCGAATATACTCTGTATTTACAAAGAAAGGTTTCTTTAATGCATACAATCTGAAATGATGTACGCTCTTATATTGATACTATAGCGTCCTTAGATATATATTCGGTATAGTATTAATATATACTAAAAGTGTTGTAGCTACATTGTATAAATTAACGGGTGTTACAATTACTCTCTTGGTAGTCAAAGAATTAAAACTAAAATGTCACCCGTTGTGCTAAAATCAACAATATCTGTTATTTACACTGTTCAAGATGTCTAGCTGTGCACATATACCATATATAGACACACTTTGCAGTCCTTTTTGATGGCTCTTGTATCTCTTTTTAGTTTCACCGTCGCCTTGGACCTCAAACTGTGTATACACACGAACACATCTAGTGTTGATAAAGGAGCCCAAAATTTGTTGCACATAAACACTTCAACATCCACATTAGTAACTGTCTGTGAATATCAGTAATAATATATACTTAATGTATTAACAGCTTTTTTACAGAAATGTTTTAGTTACTATTTACGCTCACGCTATTAAAATATTCTGTAACACATGTCAAAAAAGAATTAATAAGGAGTGGGTAGCGTCCAATATTGGCTTTAATTTTGCGGTTGGTTATAGCCAGGTGCTCTTGATTACTTTTATAGCTTTTAATTCACTTTTTCATGAGTATAACAAGAAACAAAGAAAGTATAAAAAATAAATAAATCACTATATTAAAAAAGACATTGATTTTGCGGTGCTCGTTCAAATATGTTCCATTATGTATATTTTTAAAAGTTATTCATAAATAAAAGTATCAACATTATAAAAAAATTTTGTAATAATTAATTGTTATAGTTATTTTTACATATTTTCTCAAATCACTATAAAGACAACAAAAATTTCTCTTATAAAAATTTAAAAAATTAGCAAAATTAGTGAATAAAATTTATATGCGCAAATTATGGATAAAACACATTTCACATAAAAATGTAATAACAAAGTTGTGGCAATTTTCCATATTATGTATGTTGTATATTACTTTTAGTATATTAATTATGTGTATGATACAATATCTATGCAATTTTCATATACGATATATATTTTATATAAGTCGTATAGTTTTATTTATTCCTGTATATTATAGTCAAAACAATTTACAAGAAAAGAATTATATCATAAATGTTCTTATTCATGATTATAATATATTTTAATACATTTTGAAAAATATAAATTAAAATATCTCAGATTCCTTAGTAAATTTTTCACATTCGGTGCAAATTTTATTATTTATAAGTAAAATAGATTTACAATCAAGTTCCTTAAACGTTATTATTAAAGTTATACCGAAAATAATTACTTATTTCATAATAAAAGTTAAGATAACATGAATGTTACTAAATAATAAAAGGAGCCAATGCACTATTTAAAAAATTTGATAATACAAAACTGTTCCCATGAGGTATAAATGTAATATTTTATTATATCCTTGAAAATGTGCATATTGAGAAAATTATTTTTCAAAATGTAAGTATTTCAAATTAATATTATTAAAACAGTTGCGCATGTATATATATATCTTGGAAGTGTTTGGAAAATGAAATCAATAATGTTAAAATAATTTATTACTGGTATATTTTTATCCACTAATTGTATTGTTAAATATAGAAATCACCCAGTGCTCCCGATAACATTTTAATCTAATTTCTGCATCAATAATTTTAGAAATTTGAATCATTTATATGAAATTTTACTCAAACAACACAAATATTTTATTATTTATAGAAATGCAGTGTAAAGAATAAAACTTGTATGTTTTAAACTTGAGCAAAGTCAAACATGTGACGTAAACTTATATATATATGTATATAAAAGAGCTACAGCCTTAAATTTGAGTAAAATAAAACGAAATAAAACAGTAAAATAAAACGAATAATTATTTTTGAAAATGTTTGCTAAGACAAATATATTTAATTCAATTAATATAATTTTAAATTTGACTTTTTGATCAGTGATTAAACAAGTGATTTAAAATATATTTTTGAGATTTAAAATAATTGAAAACAATTACATCAATTTTAGGGCAACACAACTGCGACACAACATACCGCGCTTCTGCTATCCAAATTGGGATCCGCCATTGTGAGTATGGATTGAACACTGCTTGCTAGGACTGAAGAATGTCCAGGATGACTCATAATTTCAGCCATTGCTGAGGGTGACAGACTGCTACCGTCCAAGTGACCAGCACCACCTCCAGTGTTACCATGAGAAACGGCAGGACCGACGGACGGCCGGGGTGCAGTCGGTGAGCAGAAGAGAGGATGACCTAGCCAGGCGCCATGTGGGATCTGTATCCCACCGCTACGACCACCGTTGGGCATGATGGGACCATCAGCTGCCGTAGAAGTAACTGGTGGGGCAGGCGGAAGGAGACAGGGGTGGCGAATATCAGACATGGGGTAGCCGGATGTCTGGAAGGAATAGAAGGATAAATAAACTGAATCACTAGAATGAATAATTATATATTCTCTTTTCTTTGTATACATGATATATTTTGAATATTACATTTATGTAAGTATATTAATAACTATAATATCTATATATATATAAAATTAATAATTAATCAGATTTTGAAGTCTAGTTTAAAATATACTCATTTAATGTTGAGTTCTACTCATATATTTCATGCGTCTTGATTTTACTCATTTATATTTCCTTTTTTAACATCTCATATTTGTCTCAAATAAAGTTTTTATTATATTTTCAAATATATATATATTTTCTTTTGATATAATTGTGATTTTTTAAATGCAAAAATATCTCCTAAAGGTCATATATTATAAAATTAATAAAGTAAGATATATTCCTGTAAATAATAATTTTATTTCTTTGAGCTGTGTTTAATTAATAAGATACATGAAAAAATTTAGGTGGAATTTTCTAAACGTTTAAAAAATTGAGTAAAATTTAAAGTTGCATTAGTTTATGTATGTATAGAAACAGACAATATTTTATATTATATGTAAGACAAAAGAGAATAAAGTAAAAATTTACCGGAATGCCGAAGGTAGCCGCCATATTTGGTGAATTGAATCCCAGTGACATGTCCGTATCAATGCCTCGTCTGGAAGTATTCTTCTGGGTTATCCGATTCAACGAAGCTATAGTACAGATGGTAATTATATCTTTTTAGCCGTTTCTTAAAATAAAAATATGGTCGTCAGAAGAATTTCGCCTCTAAACACTCTTGCTCAAAAAGATGTCACAGACAAAACCTGATTTAAAAGTTATGTTTGCAGCAAACACTGAAAACCTGTAATTTACCGGCAATAACTATCAAAGAACTTTGATACGATGTGTGTGCTATGAAAGTAGGGGGTTCTGTGTTGTGTCGGCTAAGTTTTCTGATGGTCAGAATATTCCTCTTGTATTCGACATTATCGGCAGAATCAGTAATGCGCGGAGTTAGTGGAAAGGGAGGAGCATGAAGCTGTTAATTCGTTTTTTGATTGGACATCAGGTCACCCCTCCCACTCTGTTTGCATAATATGTTCCGCCGTTGTAAAAACAAGTCAAAATTTATGATATAGCAGCAAACTTTTACGGTTGAGTCTGTGGCTGCTACCTATTCACATCAGTTTACACCGCGTTCGCTAATTTGTTATACGACGTCTAATTGGTTACAAAATATCAGGCTAACATATAGTAGAGTCGCATTTAAAAAAGGTGTAAACAGTTTATGCAGTAGTTGTAATGGTAGGTATGCCTTTTCTTGATGGTCCAGGAACATTTGACGATAAGCGGATAAAATATGTTGATGCTCAATTTATAATTAATTTATAAGTATTAATTGTTGAGCTCCAATTAAACAAACGAATTGGTAAATTACCGTCAGCTATTTTAAATTATAAAACGTATTTTATAATGAATCTATTATTTTGAATATTCGCGCTCATTTTGTGACAGTATATTTAGGTATCTGATTATATTTTTAAATGTAAATCGTATAATAATATAGTATATATTGCTATATCAGCGTACGTATATATAATATCTTATATTTAAAAGTATTTCTTGACATATTTGAAAATCAATATTATTTATGATTAGATAGGTATATAAAAAGGGAATTTGACTAAAGTTTGTATCTATAATTTTATAAATTGTTTTAGTTATATATAAAAATTCCAGTCTATATAGCTGACTCATTCCTTACTGTATAAAAACGATAAATGTGCACTTAGTTTAAAAATATAATAAATACCTCAATCTTTAAAAAAAATTACAAATCTACTAATTTACAATTGCATGTTTTTTATTCATGATTTTTTTTAAATAATGTCTTTATCAAAATTTGACTTAATATGCATAGTATACAGTAAAATCATATAAACAATGTGATAATATATACATCGCACACGATAGAATATAAATTGCATGTTTTTATATGTGCATGATATTTTCTGGTTCTTTGACTCCTGTGATTTTGAAAGGAATTTGAGTTGCTTTAAATGCGAATACATATCTCTGACACATTTTTGCAGCATGTTACCTTTTTTGTATATTATATAGGTTAATATCCGTTATAGTCACTAGTTTTATCTGTTAACTTATAACTCATATTTCAGCCTATATAACTGTTCGACAATATAATTTTGTTATACCTTGTATGTCTTTGAATTTTATTTCTATATTTTAGCGTCACTAAAATTGCAATATGGGTTGTTTTTTAAATACAGAAATATATTATAACCATTACGCATGTTCCTTTTTATTTAAAATTGTTAATTAAAACAAATTAATGTACATATTAATAATAAAATAAATTTAGTTTGATATAGTACCCCATAAAGTATTATCTTAATTGTGAATATTAAGAAATACAGAAATCACATATTTAATATAAAATTTATATTTTTGTTAATTTAAAAATGTATTGATTTCCATTTTTATACCTTAAATTAATTATTAATCTAAAAAAAAAATAGTTTTTAGAAAAAAAGCACTATAGTTTTAACACGTAGGTATGTTATATTTGGTATATTTTATATAAATATTAAATATACTATAATTTTAGCATACGAAATATTTGCACCACTAATTAGTTAATTAATTAATTTTGTTTCAGAATTTAGTAGGTATATTGAGTATATAGAGCTAATATGCATATCTAATTAAATTAACAATTTAAAATGTTTGTGTATATTTAACCTACATAGAGAAATTTAAACGTCACGCATCAGTAAATCAAATCTGCGTATGTGTTAATGTATCAGCTCGAGTATGATTCTTACAATCTGGTACAGCTGTTTGCACTAATGAAAACACAATTAACAATTAGTAATCATTTATATCTGACATCTATAGAAACTCAAACAATCATCCTGCGAGTTCTGAGAGGGCCGAATTGGCTTAATTGCGGTATTTTGTTAATTAGGACTACACGCTGGTCATGTTCACAGCTCTAACTGAAGAGCTGGTTGGTGTTATCATCACAGATTACTTTCAGAACTAAGTATCAATAATATGGTCTTGCATATTACGTGCGGGTATGGTACTGCATCTGCAGGGTTGCCTTCTATATAATAAATCTATACACAAACATAATCATTCAGAGTTTTTAAGTTTCACCGCCAACAAATTTAAGTAACTAAGTGAAGTGATCAATCAAAAAAGTATTTATATCGGCTTATTTACCTTCGACTTCACGCCAGGATTTCAAGGTCCACCAAGCGTGACATATAAATTAGATTGAACACAAGAAATGTAGTTAAAACTCTGTTGGACCAGCCCCACCTGGTGACTACTTCAAATTGATAGTCGTGCAGAAGAAAAGGAGTTGTTTGTGTACCTCTAAGGGTACCCGGATTCCATTGTGTGGAATTATAATATATATAGGTATCAAATCATTGCAAAATTTGTATAATGTGGTGTATATGTGTTGTACATAGCGGCCACTTAATCATATACGTACAACTATAATTTATATGGGTACAATAAACATTCTTTTATTATTGTATGTATATATGTACATACACATCGCGAAAGGACTGCTCAGACTCCTCACAAAAAGGATCAACATAATTACCTCCATAGTCAAATTAGTTTTGCACTTGTACGTGATTATTTCCTAAATATAGTGACTTAAACGTTCCACTGTACCGCGCATTGAGTACAGTCGGTTTATATTAATATATACAATAAAGGCGGTCGCTGTTGTTAGCATTACAAGGTGTAGATCGCCCATTTAATTCAACCTTTACAAATGTGATTATTGCCATACTTATGTACCTAAATGTGCTAAAGTGGTAAACACAATTTGTACATATTATATTAGAGTTTCAAATAAGTTGATGTATACATTCTTAGATGTTACCTGTATCTTTTTCTTTGACACATTAAATGTTTGGAGGTTGGATTTCTTCTTCGCCGAGAAGAAAGAAGAGGGCCTGAATTAAATTATCGGGGACACTTGACAAATCGCGCATGGCTGACGTCTAGGTGGAAAGGTGTTTGCGACACCCACTTCAGAATGTCCTCGTCGACAGTAAGTCTAGCTAATACAAACTCACCATCATGACACCACTATGAACCTATTATGACGGACTCAAACTACACTGCAGGGTTCAAAGTGCGGTTTCTTACTGAAATGATGATTGAGAATTCCTTTTCCTGTCTGTATAAGAACTGCTCTGTTCAATCATGCATTTAGAGTTTCACTGGGCTCATTAGATTTGCTTTTTTAAATATTTTGGCTCTTACTGTGTGAACTTTTGTTCTCCTTTCGTAGTGGAGCATACTTTTAGCTACCAATAACTATTATCATCATATGATATGAATAACTTCCCATGGTCTTGACTTGTGCTCCCAGTTCTCACTTAAAATATCGGTGGAGAATGGGTGTGTAAGGTACAGAGAAGAAATGTATCCGAAGAAAAAGTGGTCCCACACACAATCAGTCGACTAGGCTAGTTTCATTGTCGGATGACGATTTTGTTCAAGGGTGTTTGGAAGGTGTACGGGAAAACCTCTTAATGTCAAACTTGGGTTTTGATTATTCCAATTTCCTATCTTGTATATACACGCCTCAATATAAAGATTCCACGCACCCTCATGATAAATTATGATATATTACTATGCCGTGTGAAGATAATATTCTATGCAGTTGCTGCGAACGGTGATTTTCTTTTGTGAGCTGTCCTATATCAACACTATATTTATTACACAAATAAATACCGATATTGTAACAGTGGGGAGGTTATACATCGGGGTGTCATCCTAATTTTTACGCTTTGAGCTACTTTGTGTGAATGGTCCTGCTATAATATTAATCCTAAAATTCATTTACCGATTTAAGTAGGGTCAAAGGTGTTTCAAACATCCGTCGTTTTTAAGGTATATAGATTAAAAAAACAGTTTTTTTTAAGAATAATATTGTATTATTCACAGCTAGAAAGGAAAAGCTGGGCGATCAGTGTCTTCTTAATTACACAATTATGAAACTACTTCACAAATTTTTATGCTCATGATCTTCAAATGCGAAATTTAGTCTGTCGGCAAACCCGATTAATGAAAACAGGGTTTCATCCTCACATCCCTATCTGTAACACTCGATCATCACTATAAGTGTTTTACATAAGAAAGTTGACAAAGAAATCTAATTACTTATTGAACTGCCTTTTGTTGTTCAGGTACCATATGGCGCAAAGTGTGAATTGGAAGAAGCTTGGATGGCCATCGTGAAAGAAGAGCAGTGTTATGGTAATCTGTTTAACATTGGCAGGTCATTATTCACACTATTCAAAGCTAATTGTTGCCTATCCATATAATTATACTCAAATCAATTTGTATTTAAATGCTTTGAGAAGTTGATACTTCTAACTATAACTGTATTATGTTCTAACTACTGTAATTATGTTAATACAATTCAAGTTTAGTCTTTTGGAAATTGCTTTATATTTGTCTAATTTAGGTATACTGTATATGTTCTGTTACAATCCAAAATTAAAGCAAATTATTTGATTCGTATACTTTAATTTTTAATTGAAGGAAACACAACTTATATAGACGACTATGTAAGTCAAAATATGAAATTATGATGTTAAATTATTAATTTTTTGTTAAAGATTAAATAAAATTTGATTGTCATTATTTACACATAATAATAATAATAATAATAATATTGGCTTTATTTACAAATTGACAAACGCAAAATGTTTACAGGAAGAAGGGAAGAAAAGAGACAGAGAAAAAACATTATTAATTACAGAAAAGTCAGAAAGAGTAACCAAATAAAATAACAATTACCAAAATATAATAATATAAAATACTAGTGAATGTCATGAAGAATTAGGCGAGTTACAAAGTTCCTTTGATTAAGGCTGTTGAGTGTTGGGGTCTGTCTGTTATGTTTGGGACGTCAAGATTCCCGCCGGTGAAGATTCTCTGGAGGGAAAAAATTATGTAGGACATGCGTAGGATTACTGATTATTTTTCGGAATAATTTATTGTCTGCTTGGATGATGTTTTCGGTGAAGTTGTAGAAGTTTTTGCAGTATATAGTAGCCGTTTTACTTGATACTTCTTTACATATTATAGTAATAAATGACTACATGAATTGTAATCAGAATTTTTAATGGATATTAAAAATTTACTCAAAAAGACTTTTCAAGACTAAAATTATTACAGAAATGTAAGTATATATAACAGAAACGTTAAGAAAATTAAAATGCCTATTGTATAGAGAAATTTTGCAACTTCATCGAAATTTAGCAAAGGATCCTTAAAAATAAGTTGTAACATTTGAAATATCTGTTGAAAATATAAATCTGATTTCAATATTTATATAGTGAAATATATTTTACCTTATAGAAAGACAGATGGAACATATTAATGATTATAAATCATCTTATTATACTGGGGCTATACTATATGTATACCACCATTATATAGAAACTATGTATATATTTCCATAAAATCAGTAAATTATTCGATAGTGCAACAAATATCTATAAATCCTAATACTAATTAAGTAAAATTATATAATGAAAGTACTTTGACAGGAGACATATGTGTATATTAAGTTAGAGTTCTGTTATTCGCGTTCACAAAATTAAAAAACATCAAAAATAAATAACTAAAAACATAATATGGATATTAAAATAGGTATATTTTTAAACGGAATATATCTACGATATACATATAAATGATCGTCATTCCATAAATTGAATTGAACTAAATAAATCAGATATAGATGAAATAAAATGAATTGGATCTAAATCATTGTATAATTATAGATATGTGTATATAGTTTGACAAGCTTATATAGTTTTAAACCATGACAGACCATAGCTGCTGTCTACAATTAAAATGTTATTTGCACATTCGTTGATATTTTAAGATTTTAGTAGTTACATTTAGTTCTACATTATATAGATTAAATTGTAATTTGACATGTCTAATATTCTTATTGCGAGCACTTTAAAATATTTACTGATTATCCCTTGTAGAATATGTTATGTAGTTAACACGACAAATTACCATATTTATTAAATAAGGGTGATACTTTGATTACTGACTGATCTTGTATGTACATGAATGGATTTCCTCCTTAAAGGGAAGTGTGTTTGCTAAAAGAGCACCAAGGTATATCCTTCAATTTACATTATATGGAAATGTTTGAAAGGGATGATCGTGAAAGCATCAAATGTTTCTGATATGCTGGAAGCATTTTGGCAGATGTAATGCACCGAGGTGGAGATCTCTAAGAGTTTTGGTCCTATTCTTTACAATGATCTTGCTTATGTGATTCCGGAAGTATTCAACTCAATCGTGCTGCGTATGTAAATAATAATAATTAATACAATTATTGGTGTTATGCTGTTTGGTGAGTTCCTTTTCTCTCGGTGAGTCTTATTCAGCAGAAGTGTATCATTGACTGATGTGTTCACGACAGCTCTTGAATTTAATGAAGGATTGACACCGGAATGTTTTGAAACCAGGGTGGGAATTCATGAATATTATACAGTGCAGTTTTTTAGATATGAAAAGGGACCACTACACAAATGCTTAGTTTTAGTGGCCCTTAAATTGAATCTGCGCCTTATGAAACCAATATACGACATAATTATGTTATAGACTATATACAAAGAATATTTTTAGAAACACCTATTTTATATTATAGATATATATTGCTAAATATACTTATACATTATAGCTACATTATAGCTACATTATAACTTTTTAATAATGGATAAAATTAATGTTTTGAATTTATTTTTTATTTTTATTTTAATAACTATTCATTTCACAATAATTTCAAATGCAATTAAAATGTTAAAATGTTCATTTTTACAATACTTGCCCTTCAAAATCGGTATAATTTTTTTTACATTTGCTACACAGACGTATAATCATTTTGATAAATGTTTCTTAGGGTATATTTTCAGCAACAGGAATATTGGTTAATTCATATATTAAGGTAACTAAAATATGCTAGATACCTATATTTTTATTTGTATATTCATATATGTTTTCAGTTTATGTTTTCATGCTATTGTACAATAATTTCTTTTGGCAATAAAGTACTTATCTATCTATCTAACTATAAATGTACTATACATATACAGTCCTCGAAATAAGGGCTGTTCGATTGTCCGTGGACAGGCAACTTTTCCAACGGATAACTAAAAATTGTGATTGCTTGTCCGTGCAGACAGGTGGATTATTTTACTGTGTACTCGTACCTATATTTTTTCTTATAAAATTAGTATATCATCTCTCGGACAGGTAAAATTATCACGAACAATTGTAAAAATCATATACGGAAAGATAGAATAACATATATATAGACGAGTGATAACAAAATCCTTATTTCGAGCATTGATATACTGCGTTATTAACTCATCTATATATACATAATATGAACTGCCTATACACGAGTACGTGCGTATATAAGGCCTGCATTATACGATACGGTTTTATGGGATATAATACAAATATTATTGACCTTAATAATATGCATGTTGCCACAACTTATGGAATATACATATTGCAGTTTATATAATTGTTTTTATTTCACCTCAATTTTAATGATTTCATCCTTATGCATTCCCCACAAATTTGTTATACCTGTATTAAATAGCTCCGCGGCAACAATATAATCATGTAACTGAAGATGATGTAATTAATCAGATCGAATTATTTTTAACTATACATTGATATACCACCAAGGTAGTATATGACTACTGTGGTATTTTAACGACTGTTGTATGTGGTTGCGAAATTAGATACAATAACCCGAACAAAAATATCGTTAAATCTCCCTTACTGAAACGTATTTTTAATACTCAATGTGCCATATATAGTTATTATGTGTGCTGGAAACACAGGTTTTTTTCATACAGACTATTATAGGTAAGTATATTATATTATAAAACAGAATTGGTGATAAATTACTTGGCTTTTAAGCAGAAGTTGTTTTATGTTGTCCAGACAATTGTACATATATCCATGTCTCCATATATCTACGATTCAAATGGTAATAAGCTATATACACGGGTTCAAAGAATATACCTACATTACATTTACAATATGTTGCTGAAAATTTACATATAGATGTATAAATATCAATACGAGTATATTAAGTTTCTTATTGTGAGATAAGTGTATACATCGTTATCAAAATATAATGGTGTCAAAATTTGTACTCGGGGTATCATGTAAGATGTATATATGTTATATGTTAATACAAAAATTGTTTAAAAGCGCTAATAAGTATTTTTTAATTAAATATGTATTTTAAAAAATAGAAACAAACGTTTTAAATATATAGTTAAAATAATTTAATTATAACTCAATTTAATGTATATATTATTTTTAGATATACTCTCACTGTATATAATTGATTAATGTATGATTTAACATACAGTATAGATAAAAATATAGCAAAAAAATGGGATAGATATAAATATTTTATTTTTATAATTTTTCATAAGATAGTTATAGAGAAGGTATTTATAAATTTGATATTTAAAATGTCGCTAATATATGTTGATGGATAAACTTAAGAAGCCATAGTATTATATAACCAATTTCATTTAGTTTTTTGGGACAACATGAATACCGCGATTTCCATCTGTTCAAAATGAACGTTACGATTAAGCTGCTATGCTCCCAAGATAGGCGCTAAAGGGCTAAAATACTGACGCCCCGATGGCCTTCTAGATTTATCAGTGTCTTTTATGTTTTCCTTTCTCTATTTTCAATCCAGTTCGTATTTATTTATGAGCATGTCTTATATATTTTTCTTTTACAAAATTATGTTATAAATTTTTAACTAATATATATAGGTATATAATAATTAAAAGGTTTATTGATTATGTCAATGTATCAAATCACCCTAATATTTATATATACTGCATTTAAATGACACTCCTGATAAAGCAATAAAAATAATAGGTTCACCATAATTTATAAATGAGCCAAAAATATATATGTGTTCGCATTTGATATATATCTAGGAAAACTATAATATATATAGTTTACATAATACATTTATAATTATTATTAATTTACATTGGGTATTCACTTTTTTGTATACTTTAATTTTTTTCTGTTTGCTAAGAAGGGCTAGTTTCTTTTGTTAACATATTCATTTTATGACTGTATACACATGTGATTTAAATTTGGTGTCTCCTTTGTTAACAGATTTTTTTAATGAAGATTTGAAGTTACGTTTTTTTGTCGAAAAATGACTATTTTAAAATATTTTCCATTTTTTCTGTTAATGAAGAAGTATATTTTAATTACATTTTCAGTTAGCTTACACTATTGTTGGTTAATGTAGTAAAAATCATAACCTGCATTATTAACAGAAAAAAGTTATAAGATAAGCAAACTTACTTGTTTTAGCATTCATTGTCTAATTTCAGCCAATCCGTCAAATTTGAAATACTTATTTTTTTATTGAAAATATGTTTGCAGTGATTAATATTGGTGGCAATTGTGTAGAAATAGTCTATAGAACACACTATTTAAGTTAAAACATATTTGGAGAAAGTCAGCCACAGGCCATTGGGTAGTCTGACATGGAATGACCCTATAGTTTTATATAATATATGTATTATATTTTAATGTCAATTTACATATTTGCATCGATATATTACAAAAACAACTGATTACAATAATCCAAATGCTCCAACATTTTTAAGATTTTAAGGAACTTCTTAATTTTTAGTATAAAATACATTATTCATTTGTTCAAAATTATGCCATATATTTTATGCATATCAATTGGTTAATTTGTTCAAAAAAATAATTATTTATTTTTCAAATAACCAAAATAGTATATAGCTAAAACAAATCATCCTACATATTATGATATTATATATGTATATTACATGTGGCAAACTGAATTATATCAATCCAACGTGGAAATTTGTAAATATTCTGTGAAATAAAGGATAACCGACAAAGAAATTTAAGACAATTCGGAAATGATACATAAATCATTATAATAAAAGCTTATGATCAAACTGTGGTCTATACACTTGAACATTTGAGCAAAATCTTACTGTTGGTGAAATATATACGGGATGGCAACGACAGATAATTATGCAGTTTTTTAGTTACGATATAGATATATTTGATTAATTGGGCGTTAAAGGTGGTGAGAATTTCAGAATTGACCACTATACATAGTTTTAGAATATAGATAATTACATCAAAAAGATGCCGCCTGTATGTATAATATTTGCATAGGTATATGTAGCTACATGGGATCATTATATCATATTATACATACATAATACACGCGCAAGGTGTAAGAAACGTGTATGTATTTATAAGCTTATTATTTCTGGAAATATCTATAATTTCGTTGACCAATATGTCTCGTTATGAGATCAAATATTCTGTTGGAAGTATGCTGTACGAACATTTGTAATAACGTGGTATTGTCTTTCTATGCTACACAATTTGTCGTATATTTATATAGTAAGTTTATGTGTAAGTAGCCGATATAATTATGTAGTTTGTTTGAAGAAGTATTATATACATATATGCTAAAAAATAATTTCAGTATTCGAAAAGGCCTCTAATAAGCGATATACATGCAAATATTATGCAAGTGTAAACTTGAGTATAATATCCCAACAAAATAATAAAAAGTTCACATATTTTTAACTTTTAACTTATTGATAAGAAAACTATACTATTGAATACATTTTGTTGCAAAATATTCAATTATACTTTACAAATATATAGGATCTATATCTTTCACACTTACATTAAAAGTAAATTGTAGCTGCAGCTATTTTATACGCTATAATATTAAAATTGATATACATATATTTAAACCATAGTAATTAAACAGTTACAATAGTATTATGCAATTTTCAAAAATATGAGTATAAATATGCGATATACGTATAATTAGAAATTTTATTTAAAAAAAACTAGAATAAGGAGACTTTATGACATAGAACGACAAATTTAAAATGTTGAAATGCAGTTGCATGGAGAGCAGTTCAGGAGAAAAAATCTAGAAACACCAGAGAAACCTCAGGAAAATAATTTGCTTGATATAAATTTACTTATTGCAAAGTTATATATCGCTCGTTAGAACAATTTTCTTTGTTTATATACTGTCTATACTGTCTATATATAAATAATATAGTGTTTATATTTCCCCTTACCGTATAAGTGGGGAATGGATTGTGGATATGGTCCACTAAATATCAGTGGACCCTTTATATTGCTTATATCAGAAGCCCCTTCAAAACACACATTTTAAATGTAATATTAATTGTTGGAGTACCGATTTAAAATCGATAAGAATAAGAAGCTCTTTTTTTGTTTATGTAAAACAAATTAAAAACTGGTTCAATTGTATAATATATTATAACACATTCGATAATACATATACTCGAATGATTTCCAATACGTATTTAATGGAAGTTAGTCATAAAGATCGTCTTTATTTATGTCGCCAGTAAGGTGTCTTTCTCAACAACTTTCTACAATAAAAATATTATTGCAAACAGTTTATGGGGAGTAGAAGTAACAAGCTCAATCCGTTGCAAGTTCAATCAAGCGTATATGATCTCGACAGGAGAGGTGTGTGCCCCAGCCCAACTAAATAATGGTTTAAATAGTTTGTAACATTCCTAACCAGTGACAGCAATATTGAGATTTAAGATTTATCGTGATTCGACTGAGCTGTGATCATCAGTAGGGCATTGTTCATCGAATCATAATAAATCCGACACTTAGTGTGTTGGTAAATATAGTAAACTCACTGGGCCGTGTGAAACCTAGAAAACTGAGATAATAATAATTATGACAATAAGGGGAAGATTGCTAGTCGGACAAGCTGCCGAATACTTATAAGAATGGCATCCAAAATTGACAGGAGCTATAGGTGTCAGTTCGGTTCGTAGCATGGCCTCTTTGAGCGGAGGTTTAGTGATAATAAATTTCCGTTATAGTGGCATCATTTGAGGACACCCATAACTTATATAGTGTGTTCAAATATCTAGACGACATTTGTCGGACGTCCATTTGAAGAAAGTTTCCAAATTACTGATGCGCATGCATGTTATTATGTTGATTCCAGTATGCGAATCATAGAAATAGGAGAAATACTCTCTTATCTCTATGATGCGAATAGATCGAAAGTTACACTGTTAATAGCGAGGGCAGCAAATTGGTAGGGGGTAAATTAATAATTCGTTTGTTCAAACACGTGACAGTTGTATATAGTTGACTAAAAGTTGATTTTAGCTATATGTACGGATAGATATAACAAAAAAGAAAGGGGCTATATTATATAGAAATTTACTGGTCCAATTTTTATTTTTTATGCAGTGTATAGTTTTATTATATTTTGTATATTTTGAAATTGGTTTTAAATTGTCGTATTATCCTTAATTTCATATGTATCACTAACCTTTATATTTATTTTTAGGAGATACAAAAGCAACACTAATCGTAAACGCAGCTTGGTTTTTTAATTATATTGTAATGTTTATATTACAGTTGTTTGGTATAATATAGTGAAGTGAAGTGAGTAATACGATGTCTATAATATATGTACACATGCACTATTAAATTCATTTAAATTACTACTACTACGAGCATGGAGTAATAATTCTGTGATTACGAATAACTTAAGAATAAACTATATTTCTTATAATGTTCTTGCAAAAATAATTTCAACAACTAATAAGCATTTTCCAAAAGTGGAATTATTAAGAACGCTCTTTTTGTGAGAAATCATTAAACTTTTGGAATGAACGATTTTTTGTTTTTGTCGCTCTTTAATTTAAAATGAAACATTAAAACGAAAGATATATTTTAAAGTAATTAATTTCTATAATAGTAACACTGAATGATTCCGACTTTTGGAATGAATGATTCCTAAAGAGCGACATTGGAATCGTTAATGATTCTACTTCTGGAAAACGCTCATTATAAAAACTTCATAAAAAATTAATATGAATAAATGGATATTAATATTCTCACCGATATTTAACAAATGACAAGGTGGGTATATATTCTTGTAAATGCTATACCTACATTAAAATTTCAAACAGTTAGAACAAATCCAATATGTTGGCCGACATATATTAGATTTGTTCTATATATTGTGTTTTCAATAGGAAATTATTGATTTCATATACTTTTTATTGTGAAAACTAGGATTCAGTCGATGACCTTTTGGAAATTAGTGATTTTCTATGTATTCGGCAATTTTGGATTTGTCGTAATTTTATGAACAATTTTATGAGTGTGATACCCATCTGGCTATTATTATATAAGTCAGTGGAATGTATATCAGGCATAATTTATCACTCACTCCTATTTTTAGTACTAAACTTATTACGTGAAAAGTAAAAATAGTCCACTATTAAATGTTTGTATATAGTACATATATTACTCATATTTAATGCAGAAGATTAATAATGTATCTGAATGTCGAAGTTGGATTTCACACGAATTGCTTACTAAACTTAACAAGTCAATATCACAAAAAAATTATGTATAGCATAATTAATTGTTTTATCGCGGTGACCTTTCACCTCCAACATACATGATACAGTTTTCCCAATTTTAAGGCAAATCAATGAGCTGTTAACTTCTGCCCCATATCCCTATATAAGTATGGGACTTGCCGTATTTGATAAATACACCAATTGAACACTATAGCATTGGATATCATTGATACAGAATTATTCTTGTAGACTTGCATTTTACCGGTACGAAGGTCTTTAATAAGATCCTGCACGAGGTCTTGTTTGCACAACATATGCAGCTTTACACATTTTTGGCCTCTCTTGCCCTCTAGTCTCATATTTGAAATTGATCCTATGTATACAGTGATCTGTGTCCATATGTCACCATGATATTAAGACATATTATATTGTTCAAAAATTTAAACATGCAAAATAGTGTCGACTAAAGCGGATATGACGGTAATTAGACGATCGTTTGTTGTTAAGGGAAAATACTTATATTATATGTTTAACTATAACAATATTATAGGTCGATTTTATAAGCATTTTCTTACAAGTTTTAGAATATATATATGTAGCTTTTTATATTGCATAATAAATCAGTAAACCTTTATCTATACTTCAGAATAGAAAGCACTTTGTTAGTCAGTAGCACTTATCTTGCTATAATATCACCCATTTCAAAGTGCATTCAGCGTAAATATTTCATATTATAATTTCTGTGCTGCTATAAATCATTAAAATACGCCACGCGTGTCATTTTAACTCGTTTAAGTTAAATATATCTTCGATATCCACAATGATAACACAAAATGTATGTTCATGAATTATTGAGCTGCTGTAGTTCGATAAATATTTGACATTAAAAAGACTTAATATATAATATATAATGAGTGAAGTTTAAATATTTAGAAAGAATTTAAAAGTGTTTTTTAATGTTCAAAGTAAAATTGATTAAATATGAAATATGAAATATGAAATATGAAATATGGTCTTATAAAAATAAACAGTACCTATTATAGTAGTATATTAATAAAGTATCTGGCGTTGCTACAAAAATGCTGTTGAATAAAAGAATTAAAATTAAAATCGTGACATTTATTATTTAGTCATAGGAATTTTAATTATACATAGTAATGTACTGAATAGTATAATTGTACTCAGTAATATTTCATTTGTGAAACGTTTCAATTTTGCTTGCATTTGATAAAGGTATCATATTAAAATACGAAATGGAAGTTTACATAATAAACATATTACTTATATATAAATAAATTTGTCCCAACAACATAAAAAATACATATTTACTCTTACATCATTTTCTGTAACATAAATCACAATTTTATTAAATAATATATTTAGTTTTATTTAGAAGGTTCGTAATACAAATAATTAAATTCATTAATATTACATTTACATGCACATTTTGACGTGTACATGAAATAATATAAATTATGATATATATTTAACATATTTAATATAAATAAATGTTTATTATATTATGTGTACAATGCATATAGACAAATTGTATCACACATAAACATTTTTTATAATAAAAGAGTTCTTTTGTAAAGATTATTTCAAAAGACTATATATTTATCACATATTACAAAACATTATATCAAAATTATAGTTTATTAATGAATATAATAAGCTTTAATAATATACTGAAACATATCTATATAAATATTTTTTAAATATTCATATTAAAGATATTCTTTGCAAAATCTATAAATAATTGACTTTGAATATATACAAAATATTGAAAAATGATACATTTATGTATGCATTTAATTAACCCAAGAAAAATGTAATATGGGAAGAATAATAGGCGACTTGTATGCTTGTATGCTTAACATAATGATATGTAATATATAGCTGTTTAAATAAATTAGTTATTATAGTTCTTCTCGTGTATATTTTAGTTTAAATATATAAATATAAATTATATATTCAATAAACTAATTTGTCAATAATGATAAATATATTGGTTTTCTATTTCATGAAACGAAAACTATAATACATATATGCTAAATAATACATTCAATAACACGTTTATAAATAAGTTTAAAAATAATACGTTTTCGCATCGTAATTGTTTAACCCCCTGCATGATACCAGGTTTTTTTGCACATTCAAACCCCAGCGGAGGGGGCATTTATATATTCCATTTAAAAATGATCAAAAATAAATTCTTAATAAGTCAAAATATGCATTTCAATCTTTTTTTATAATCAAATTTAGATTTTTTAATATATCTTCTGTATGAAAACTTATTTTTATTGTACTTTATGATATAAATAAATATAATATGAAAACCTCTTACATGAAATTAATCAGTACCTGAAACAGAGTTTTGTCGATTTTGAGAGCGATATGAAGTTTTTATATAAAAAGTATGTTTTACTAATTTCTTAAAATGGGGGTGCGCTTTTAGATATTGGTCACGTGACCATCACTTTGAGTGCACAATAGTGAATATAGTGCTGAAAGTTGTAAACTTAATTTGGGAGAAAATTACGGAAGCTTACGTTGCTCCTTTTGTTCATTTAAAAATCATAGCAAAAATCCAGTTTCATGCGGTTAAATTATAAAATTAGTGATGTATACTACTCTTAAAAATATAAGCAACGTGTGAATATAACATTATTTATATTAAATATTTATATTTTATCTTAAAAGTCAAACAAACTAATCAGATACAAAGATTGGTAGATCTATTGCCCCCTCATTGGGGAAAAAAACGTAAAGAATTTGCTTTCCGAAACAAAGTCACAAAGCGCCTTATCGTCGAATGCCCAGTGTCCCCCCAATGCCTACGCAGCTTGTGCGGTAATCCGATTATGACGTATAACTTCTTAATGAAGACGATAGAAATGATCACTTCGCGCATCTTCCTGAGACGTATCGGCCACTGACCATACTAATCAAAGAGAAGGTTAGAAGATACCGTGGTGACACTAAAAAGAAAGGTCATTTTCAAACATGCACATATATAATTTGTCATTAAAAAGAAGATACCTTAAACATGAAATTTTGTTTTAAAATTTAAATAATAGTAATTCCTATAATTCTTTGGAAATAGTTGCGTAAACTTTTGTATATTACAAATTTGTAATATTTTATTTTATTATAATAATATAAATAATATTACATCTGAAATGAAAGACCTTGGCATCTATTTTAGTCAGACTTCAAAACACTGCTCTCACATCGCAAGTTTATCTCTCTCTAAAGTCGTTCTTATTCTTAAAGCGTTTCATACCCACAATCCTAAAATTCGTGCATTCATCATCGATATATTAAACCTATTCTTTCATACTGCTCACCTGTTTGGTCTCCATATATCTTACGTGACATCCACCATATCGAAAAAGGGCAAAACTTCTTCCCAAGATCTGTTTGCAAAAGATGTAATATGTTCTACTACAACTACTTTGATCGTTTCAAAATGTTAAGCATTCATTCCCTGGAGTATGATCGCAATGGGGCCATTAAATTAATCAATTGTAGTAATGTAAAACTTAATTAAAAAAACACTCATTTAGCAGATGCATCATATCGGCTATAGGAACTTTTTGTTTCTTGATATTAAAAATAGTGGCAGTAATTGCATTTTCATACACAAACTTATGTTCACAGACTTATCAAACTTTTGTGTACTTTATGATTAGTATTTTCTTAATTATTTGTTCTCCTTGTTCATTTCCTAAACGTAGATAGATTACCTGTAGTTTAAAATTAAATAAAATTCAACGAGATATAAGAAATAGCTATATTTTCTGTAATAAAAGAAAAAATAACAAGAGAGAAAATAAACTGAGGTAAGAAACTGAAAAGAAAGCTTTTTATCTCAGTTTTTTCTCTTATTCTTTTCCTTTTATTGCAGCAAATATAGTTATTACTTATGTCTCATTGAACTTTATTTATGTTTAACTATGTTTTTTATCTACGTTTATCTGTCTATGTCTAACTTTCAATATCTATGTAGATATCCATGTTTAACTATTATCAATGTTATCACTCTATCTATATAATCATGTTCATATTCATTATATAATATTAATATATTATATTAAGTTGATATCTAATTACTTCAGATTCCAACATTTGATTTGGCTGAACAATAAAACAATTACGTCTATTAATAAAATGAATCTTTTCCAATATTATACTTTTATTTGCTCTGCAGTACGCGCTCATACAGCAGTTTCATTAGTGTACACAGTATCTGAAACCTCCTTTATATTTTTTATAATAAAGTATTATTATTATTTATAGTAATAATAACAATTCGATATATATAATATTTCCAATGAATTGAATGTGTATAACAAAACGGGTTTACAGAGTACTTTAAATATCTTTGTATAATTAAAACCGTTACTTAGAATTTTTAAGAGTTTTTTACATAATATTTTTTGATGTGAACTTCAAATAAGAAACACTTATATATATATATATACAACCTATATAACTTAAAAAGATTAGATATGATAAAATAAGATAAGATAAGATAAGATAAGATAAAATAAGATAAGATAAGATAAGATAAGATAAGATAAGATAAGATAAGATAAGATAAAATAAGATAATATAAGATAAGATAAGATAAAAAATGAGCCATTGATCGGCAGAGGTCTAACAGAGGTAATTGACGGTCGAATTTTGGAGCCTCCAAGTTTTAGCCGTATTCCGTTGTTGATGTTGATCAACGAATTCTTGTCCTTCAATCGAGGAGGCAGCTCGGAGTAACTCTTCCCAGGTCTCTTTGGAATACTATGATATCTCACAATACGCATGTCGAACCACTCCACCGATTCTATGATCCAGTTTGATCCGTTCTGGATGAATTCCTCCACTAGGTGTAGGAGGCCTTGAAACAAAGAAGAAAGTTGTACTGTTAAGAACCTCCGCAGCGAGGGAGAAGAGTTGCTGTTAAGATAGTAAAATCTCACTGGTGTGTGGGTCTACTTGGATAATGCAGAGAGTCAGGACCAGGTAGAGCTTGCATTCAATGCAGCCATTGAGTAGGGTTGTGATTGTCTCCTCAATCGGTTCACTGATAGAAGCAAGAAAATCCGAAGGCTGAATAGGGGGATTTCTTGGCTCAAAACGTACATAGCGTCGGGTACCATTAAAAGCGGATTCTGCGCAATATCGATAAACTGTGTCATCTTGATAGTCCGCCATCGGAGGTATGCTATCGAGGTATCATGAACGTCTGTGCTTATGTAGCTCTGGTAGAGTTTTTAAACGTTTAGAGTACTGGCCGCTGGTAAACGTTGAAGTTAATGCTGAGACAGGGGCAGAGCAGCGCTGTGCTGTTGATATAGATGGACGGGCAGAGACACCATGCGCTTAGAGCGGGGTCGGTGCTGGAACAGGGGAAGAGCAGGGATGTGCTGACGAGGTTGGGGAATGAGCCGATAAATCCAGCGGAAGAAGTTGGCATCGAGACTCGGTCGGTATTGAGACAGAAGCATGGTGGGACTGTGCTGATGACGTTTATTGGAAGTTAGACGACTCATCAATGTTGAGAATATCATTTAGAAAATGATAGAATTCAGCGTAGTCACTGTCAGTATATTGCATGATGAAGAGAGACGAGCGTACGACCGAACACAAGCGTCAAGAAAAGTGGAATGAACGAAAACGAACGCGCGCGTCTCTTTTGATACTTTTATAACCGTCTCATTGGTTCAAGCCTTGCTCGATTCCGATTGGTAGTGAAGAGCAGAGGTGGTGGATGGGAGGGTGATCTGGAAGCACACCTCCATACTACTGGTGCATTTTCTTTAAGTATCCATGCTGGTAGGTCGTCCATACCCGCACTTTTGCTTTTCATTTTGACAAGCTCTTCTTGGACCTCCACGATCTCGAATTTCATTTGTTGTGAAGGTTGTTTGTCTAAGTCGAAGGTAGGAGCTGTGGTGATTGGGTTGAAGCTATCTTTGAAATGCTGGCCGAGAAATTCAGCGTTGACAGTGTCATTTTTTGTTTCCTTGGTACTGCAGATTTTGTTGATAATGTTCCACTTGGCTTTGCAGTTGGTAACGTTGTTGAGAAGGTTTAGTTTAGAAAGTTTTTTCGTACGTTGAACATGGGTGTTGAGGGCCAAGTACTTGCTTCGATTTCTTAAGTGGAAAGCCCGGTCACGGAGATTAGTGACGTGTTTGATAGCTGAAGTAAGCCAAGGCAGATCGAAACTTCTGATACGAATCGTTTTGATAGGGATAGAATTATAATATATGGATTGTAGCGTTGATAGAAACATGTCGGTTTTTTCATCGATATTGAGACAGGTCACAAGTAGGTCGTTCCAATTGATGGCATTGATGTTTTTGTTGACACTGTTACGAAGGTGAGGTTTGTGAATGCAAATTTGTTACTTTTTGACGGTGAGCTTGGGTTTGGAGCTGTGGTTTTGCACGATGATTGATAAGTGGTCCAAGTTGGAGATCGGTTGGGTTCGTTTAGCCCGGAGATAGTCGACCGGATTATTGGTTAAGATCAGATCAAGCACATTGTTCTCTCTTGCTGGATATAGTAAAACTTATATATATATATATACATGTATGTATATTTATGTATAAATATAAAATTATCCACAAAAGAGCTTTTTGACATCTCGGTAGGAGTAATAATATATATTGGAATTATTTTAACACCTAATCAAATTTATCCTAACATCTTAAGACTTCATTTTTTAATCTTTTTATATTATTACACTTATTTATCATTTTCTATATTTTAATTGTTCTATTAATTTCGACGTGTGCGACAGTTCCAACTCAGACTTCTTAAAGATGGGAGTGTAAAAACCTACCGCAAAAACAATTATCCGTTATCGCCAGGCTTGTTTTCGCTGGAACGACCAAAGAGGCAAAAAAGATCCCTCAATCCACCCAATGTTCCATCCTATTGCCACTTCAGTTTTTTTACATCGATCCACTGAAGAAAGAAATCTCATAAGATGTGGAAGCTTCCTTATAAGCTGACGATGTGGCTGTCTGGACCAATAACAGGGACAAGCTGAAAGCCACCAGGAGGACACTAGAAGCAGAGAACACAATTGCTAATTGAAGCAAGGTAAATTTGGAGCGAAACTGAAATTTAACGTTTGCAAGTGTGAAATGAAAATTTTCTCCATGGACTCTCAAGAGGTCAACCCGTACCGAATGTTGGGGATCATCATGGACCGGACACTCTGCTTTGAGAGCCAGACCATCAAGGTCTGTAGGAAGGTTGATATGCGATGCCGTCTCCTGAGAGACGTTGCAAGTAGAGATCGGAGATGCAGGTGTAAAACTCTCAAACAGCCGTTTCACGCTATTATCAGGGGAGCACTGGACTACTGCACCGAAGCTTGGAAGTTCGGGTTGGTTACCTTGAAGACACATAAACTGGAATGGATTCAGACAAAGCGATCAGGGACATAACTGGGCAGTTATTGACGACAACCGATCGAAGCACTCTTTCTCGATCTCGGAGGCCCTCAATACCTTAGGTAAGAAGATGCACGCAGCGATCGCTTTGGGAAGTCCAGACGCCTACCTCTTGATCACCTGAGGCACCTGTTGCCCAGTTTTAGTGGCGATTCAAGAGGAAAAATAATTGGAGAAGCATGGCCAACGATGTCTGCAGTCAAGCAGGAATCACCAATTAGGAGGTCTAGCCATTACAGGAATTTCGTCCTAGACTAGCAACCCGCTCAGGTTGATGATTTGCCTGATTTTCTGTCTGTTGGTTTTGTACATGCTGTGGAACATCTCGTTCAACCATCCGGCTGGTCTCGCTGCCTTGCCAGAAAGGAGTTCATTGATGAATTTGTTGATTTCATGTAGGAAGTGAATATGAATGTATGGGTGCCCTTGCAGTTAGTGCACTTGTCTTTGATTTGCGGTATACTTCTTGCATGATCTCACAGTCCAATTCTTTTATTCGTTTGACTTTGGGAAATATCGACGTATTTCCCGGAAAAAAGTCTAGCTTCGTCTTTGATGGTGATTTATTTCGTGCTATTCTCATGTAGGACTTGATCTGCATCTCAGAGCTTGTATCTGCGTCAAATTCTTAGGTAAATTTTTTTAGGCTTTTTATTTTCCTTGTCTTACCAGTTTCTTAACTCCTCTGCACTTCTCAAGCCAAGTTGCTTTATATTCTTCGCTATCTTTTGCCACTTTTTCAGTTTCACGAGCTCTATGACCTTGGTGCGGATGTTGTTGGCATTCAATTTTAAAACCTTCAAACTGCCTCTGTGGTGGAACTCTGACTTGTTTTCGACCACTCTGGTGAAGATGAATTGGGGGCCGCTTGGGCAAGCCTGCCATGGTTTTCACATTTGATGCAGATCCACGACTTGGCTGCGATGATGGCCTCTAGTTCCTTACGCGAGAAGTTAGTACAGATTTTATGACTGCTAAGATTACAAGATGCATGGGTCAATTACGTGGTTGTAGGCTTTAATTAGCATCGCATCTTGCACAGGTTGCACGGAATCGGAACAATACTTGCGTCTCGCGGTATCATGATCAGCGTTGGTGCTCCTACCATCGTTGGTGGTGGCGGTGTCAGTGGAGCATCTTGGGGTTGGAATTTTCTTCACTGCAAATTTCCATTCTACTGTCGGTTGTGGTTGCTATAGGTACAGTTTGTTGTGCCCATCACTGACATTGTGTAGAATGGAATTATTGAATATGCATTTATAGTTAGAATCACAGAGAAACGATTATTATTATTATAGCTCATTGGTACTATTTATAAATTATCCTTTTATAATTAGTATATTGTTAGTCACCAAAAAATATTTTTTGAAGCATTATATTTTCAATTAAACAAACTCTATTCATAACATAGTACATATCACAACGAATGAAATAATAAACATATGAATAAAATTAAAAACATATACTTTCATTAAAACCTTAACAAATAAAATTTTGTATATTAGTATGTCTTAATTTACAAGAAATACTGTTTATTTTTTACTAGCTATTGTTTAGCTATATAAAAGTCACGTAACGTAATTATTTTTTACAGCGATATCGAAATTAATCTAAATATTTATTTGTTTTATTAAGTCATAGCGCAATTTTCATTTTAAGTCAGCTGATTAACGGAAGAAAATCCTAATACGATTCGTGAAATATTCTAAACATTTTAAATGGCATCATATGCAGATGAATCCAGTCCACTTATTGATGATACTTCGAATGATGAACTAACTGGTAAAATAACTGCTTTATTAATACGAATATAATTACATTAGTATTACTATTAAGTAATAGTAATATACGGCGATTGTGGAGTTCTTAATCTTGGCCGTAAATTATATTTGTTTCGAAAAATAAATAAAACAAAAAATAAATGTAATTAAATTTATATATCGTAATACTATTGCAAAGGATAGCGAGAAGCTTGATAATCGTGGTGTGGTTGTGGCCGCCAGTTTTTAATAGTGTATAGGATTAGGGGTTACTTGTTAATTACATTTATTTTTTGTTTTTTGATGTTTCGTTTTACAGAAAATAAACAAAACGTCAAAAGATACTTATAATACTATCTTGAAGATAATAATAAAATCTATTGTTTTATATATGTTTGTATATAAGTTTGTATAACTATAGTATAAGGATAATTTATACAAAATATTTATGTATTGGATCAAACACTAATACCCTGACTAGTTTTATTATACTTTTGTCTATATTACGATAATTTGTCAGGTTTTGTAGTTTTGTAATGTTACTAAATTCAAATGTTTGTTAATTACATTTATTTTTATTTTTTGACATTTAACAAGTATTAGTAGGTAATCTTGAAGATTCCCATGTTAAACTATTTTTTGCGCTTTTTATTTTAATAAACCGCAATTTAATAAAATATTCATTTATAATTATTTTTAATGTATTTTATATATACATATACATAAGTAAATATATATACATTAAGTATACATATATATTATATACCCATATATATTATTAAAAGCTGGGGCTGCTTGTGGCTGCAACCACACCATGATTATCAAAAATCTTGTCAATTATTAGACAGCGTTATTTTTAAATACAAATAAA